>JANHGO010004649.1:0-24561 GCA_024606505.1 Aquila spilogaster | reverse complement strand
TTTATCTAGGTTAAGTTATCATTTCATCAACAAACAAGTACTGTGCATCCCATCTGCCCAACTTTGGAAATATCCCATCGCCTCGCTGGGCCGTGCTGGGCGGCCGGGCTGTCCCGGCGGCTGTCAGCGCTATGCTGTCGCCGTGTTGGGCCGTGCTGGGCGGCCGGCCACCTTGGAGGCCGGCCTTCCTCCTCCTCAGCCCGGTGCTGCTGCCGGCGGGGGGCCGGCAGCTGCCTTTCTCCACAACCTGCGCGAGGTGCTCAAAGAACAGGCGGCTGAGGCAAAAAAGAGTCATTTCGGAAAGGAAGCTGGTAAGTCCTGAGGTAAATCAGCTGTTAGTGTGCAGTGCAGTTACCTTGCTGGGCGGTCACCTCCCGGGCACTCGTCAGAAAACAGAGCTTACCTCCTCCTTGCCGTTTCCTCCTCACAGTGATCAAATAGATGCTTTTGATGTGAGGAAGTATTTTTCTAAAATCTGGTAAGCTTTCTGGCTGGTGGGGAAATAAGTCTGCCACATGATATTATCGGTGCTCAGAGGGGTTGTGGTAGCGGTAAGTGTGCCTTTAAAGCATGCCTAGGTCGAGAAAGCAAAAAGTCTTACGTAGCTTTAAAGCTAAAATACCGTTTTGATTCTCACTGGTTTTATAGTCTTGTACAGCAGTCAGCTGACAAACAGACAGCGTTTCATGTCAGAGAAACTGCAGGGTCCTAGAACTGTTTCTTCATACTCTTTCCAATTACACGTCTATGGAAAATCTTGTTTTCTAATGATCAATAAACTGTTTCCCATTTAAAGCAATAGTTTCCCGTCTCGCCGTGTGGTGGTGCCAAATACTTTTCTGAAAGAGGCTTTTTAAGAATTCACTGGTCATAATACAACTTTTGATAATTAAAGTTAGGGTTTTTTTTTCAGTTGCTTATCTTGGTGTCATAATACTGATAAGATTTTTTTCTCCCTCGCATACTATTTGGACTGTTTAATTAAAAGTGACCCTTACTGCTCATTGTCATTATGAAGTCCCTTAGTAATTGACAGAATTTTAATGTTACCACAGTCAAGGTCATGCTTTCTCTTTTCATCCCGATATGTAAACAATTGCACCTGCCTATATGACTGTACTTCTCTAATATTTTCCCTTGGGGTTTTCAGCTTACTTTCTGGAGATAGGTAAATGCCATCAAACCTGTTTTGCTGACAGAAAAGCTGAAACATAGTGCACTATAGTTCGCCAGAAGTCAAATATTAAGTTAATGTCAGAAATAGAGTCAAGACCTAGAATTCTCTTTACACTATATTTTTTTTAGCTCCTGAGCAACTGGTTGTGGCATGTATTAAGATTTCCTCTGCTTATTATGTTTACAAATACTTTCTGTTCGTCATCTTTAATACATTTCTTAATTGTTAGAAGATTGAAGTTTGCCTTAATTTCATCACCTGGTATAGAAAGCATGAATCAGTATGAGAATATCCCTCCCACATGTGTGTTATGTCTTTTTTGCAAATTTCAGTTTGATTTAAAGAAGTAAAAAGTTCAGGTATATAATTTTTTTTTAAAATTTTTTTTTCATGAGTATGAACACAGTTACTGAGTGATTTTTGGCTTATAGCGTGGTAGCTTTCTTGAGCTACCTGTCAGCATTATATAACTGTATTAAAAGGATACTTTTCCTGTTACTAGTTCCATTAACGTGAATTTTTCACTTTTGGTATCTGAGCTGCTGCATTAGGTTACATCAACATAGTGTACTTTTAAGGGGATTCTTAAAAAATACTTGAAAAATTAGATTTATTTTTCTTTAACATTATATTTAGTACGCTGTATTTAGTTGATATGTGACTAGCAGCACAGTTCTGATTTTTTAAATTTTTTTTTTTAACCATTGAATGGAACTCATCACGACTGAAAATAGCAGGTCTGCATATTACTAAGTTTTGCAGAACAATCAACTTCTTGGAAGATGACTCTGATAAACTGTACTTAAAGGGTACAAAACGCATCCTTGTTACAGACACGCTATTTCGTGGATCACCGGAAGGTGCGTGTGGTTGGAGGACAAGGAGGAGGAGGGGGTCATTCTTTTTATAGCGAACCCAGAAAAATATTTGGAGGTCCTGATGGTGGAAATGGAGGTGATGGGGGTCATGTCATTTTGAAAGGTAAAACTCACTAAATCTGTTCTGTTTCATGTTGTCTTATTGCTTAACACCCCACCCCCCAGCAAAAAAAACCCTACACGTACGGTAGGAGATGGCAGATGTAAATGTCAAAAATGTTAAAGTGGTTATTTCTGTATAAGATGTCTGCTTTTTAAGCTTTGTCCTGAGCTGTAGTAACAGGGATGTAAATGACACTGACAGCCTTAGAAAGCATTTTGAAAATCAAGCTATTTTGCAGACATTGTAGTGGCTGGTGTCTGACTGTGTTATGATAAGGCTGGGTTCTGATCAAATTCTACTCTTTAGATGGATAAAGCTGCTTCTGCCACCCCCCTGCTGCAATATCTGCTCATCTAGCAAATGAATTTTCCAGATTATTTTGTAATGGTTGATTTTGGAACGACCACTTAGTAAAGTGCAGAGTTAATAAACTTAAGCAGATAAGTAAAAGTAGTTAAACTTCATCACAACTTACATTAATATTAGTCTTCCCTGATAGGTTATTGTTGAGACAGTAAGTAGGATATGCATTCATGCAATATTCAAAAAGGGAAAGAACAGTCAAGAGGTTGCTCTTCTTTGCCTCTTCTACTAAAACAATGTGTTTAAAATACGTGTATTTTGCTTTACAGCTGACCAGCAAATGAAATCACTTGCTTCAGTCCTCCCCTTCTATCAGGGTTTTCGTGGAGAGAGAGGAGGACGCAAAAACTGTTACGGAGCTAATGGTGCATACGTGTATGTTAAAGTGAGTAAATTAGGGTTGCATGCTAGTGTGTCAGCTTTGTATTAGCATTGCTGATTTTCAAGCTGGATGACCTTATTGTGAGAAAATCTCACATGTGTTTTTTCAGGGAGCCTTGTGTGCTGTCTCTGCTGAGACAGGGCTGGACGGCACACAGGCAGATCAAGCTGCTTTATATTGTTTATAAAAATTAGACTTCTGTGGAAGGTACATCTGGCCAAAACAAATACAGTTCTGATTTGCTTTACTTTTAGGGGTCATATGCCTAGAGCAATCACAACACAGAACTTTTTAAATAGGAGCAGACTTTTTTCTTTCCTACTTTTTTTTTCTTCAACATTTCTGTTTTGGTGCACACCTACAATATGTTTCTTGGCTCACTACTATGCTTAGGCTTCTTTGCATAAAAGGAGAGAAAGAGGGTTATAGTACTGTTAACATTTTAATGAACTGTAAATGTCTGACAGTGCTGTTTGGGTCCAGAAAGTGAGCCTCATGTTCTCTTTTTGGATAGCCCAGCTGGAGAATATGGAGGAATGATTTTCAATAACTCTGAAATCAGCTGGTAAAGGATCTGCTGAAGACAGTTCTGCTGCAGACTTTGAGCTTCAGTGTAATGCTTGCATCTCTCTTCACTTTAAGGTCCCTGTAGGTACATTGGTTAAGGAGGATGGGAAAGTTGTGGCTGACCTCACTCAACATGGTGAAGAGTATGTTGCAGCTTATGGAGGAGCCGGAGGGAAAGGTAATCGCTTTTTTCTTTCCAATGAAAACCGAGCTCCGACGTTATTTACTCCAGGAGAGCCAGGTCAGGAAAGGGTCCTCCATTTGGAACTCAAGACAACAGCTCATGCAGGATTGGTGAGTGTCACTGTGGTTCTTCAACTTCCTTATCGTTATAGGACGACACTTGACTGACTGAAGAAATAATGTTTGATAACATTTTTGTTAGCCTTTTGGCTTGCTTGTTTAGAGATGCAACTCGATGCTTTCTTGCTGTTACTTGGTAGAAGGGGTGTCCAAAGTGATTTGCAGAGCTGTCACTCTCTTGCTCCTTGATGTCATCCTACTTTTGCTGAAATCAACACTATATATAGAAAAGCAATGTGCAAGATTCATCAGTGATTAACAGACTCACTGATGATGTACAGCAGGCTGTCTGCCAATTCTGTAGACGAACAGTACGGCATGGAGAGTTCTTCTAAATTAGTTTCTGTTTTCTTGGTTTTTTAAAAAAATAAAATTGATAAAGTTCAAATCATCTTCTATTTCATCCCTATATTTCTCTTTTTACAGTTATTAAACATTTGACTTTGTTAGTACCAGATTTAGCATCCTCTGAAATGAAAAATACTATTTAAATATGAATGCTAAGTCAATTTAGGGCTTAAGCTGTTTTCATTTTTAAGTATGGAAATGTTTTAACACCAGCTGGTAAAGCTGTTAAAATTATGCTTTGCTGCAAAGTGTTGTTGCTGTAGTTCAACAACTGCAGAATAACTGTCTAGTCTAGTAGAATTTTGTGAATTTATTTAGAGACTAAGAAAAGAGTTGGCATTGGTGGATCAATATACTTAATTCTCTGCCCAGCTGGACACTGGTCCATTTCTCACATTTTTGGCACTAATTTGGAAATCTGAGATTAATCTGTTCTGTACTTTACTTACTCTGAGAGGAATTCAGAGTGTCTGACATCAGCAAATAGGAGAATTTAGGATATGATCTACTTTCCTCTGGGGATTATTGACCATCTATGTAGCTATCATATGTTAACTGTAGGATATCCCAGAGTAACTTCATTTCTGGGATAGGTTTGCTTACATTCTTGCCTTCTCTCCAGAAGACCAAGTTTCAATTTAATTCTTGGATGTCGAGTCTATGAAGAGCTGTAAAATCCCAAACTTGTAGGCATTCTGGTTACTTAAAGGCCAAACTATATTACTGAATCAGGGACAATGCCAATTCTGAATTATTTTGGAAAATAATAAATCAGAGTTAGAAAACACAGATAAAATGGGAAGTGCGGGACAAAGTGTTATAACATTGTTTCAGGGTAAAAGAGATCTTATGGTATATACCCTTTTGGCTCTGAACAAAGTAAATACTTAAGATGGTACAAAAAAGTTAAGGGGACCCTTCTATGTTTGATCTGTTTAATGTTTATGAGAAAAAATAAATAAAACAGGGTTTAGGAGAGAAAAAGGGAAACCAGGATGCTTTTCAGGAACAAGTATGCAAAATTAATGTTGTTATATTCATGCTGGAAGAACCTTGCCACACCTGCAAAAGCTTAACAGTTTTTTTTTATCGGGATTAACCTGGAACTGTAGCTCTAATAAGTGTTTGTATTCCAGGTGGGCTTTCCCAATGCTGGCAAATCATCGCTTTTGAGAGCAATCTCCAGGGCAAAGCCAGCTGTGGCTGCCTACCCATTCACAACCCTAAATCCCCACGTTGGTATTGTCCACTATCAAGACTATGAACAAATAGCAGGTAAGAGTTGTAGTATGTTGTGTGTACCTTCATAGCACTTTGTCATCTTGTGTTATTCTTTGAAAAGCTGCAGAACTAAGTTTAGTGGTTCTGTAGAATTCTTGCTAGTTCTAAAGAACTTCAAACAAAACAATACTGAAAGCCCATTTCACATTCATTTATATGTGCCCTTAATATCAAACTAGCAATCTGTATTCTGGCTCCACTGGAATAGTCTAAATTTAGGGGGTTTGAAAGATAATAGCAGCCAAACTTAACATGAGGTATGCTTTAATATTGATGCATTGAGATGTAATTTTAAAAGCACTTGCACTGGCCAGTAAAAGACTGGGTTTGGTGGGGGTTTTGTGTTTTGTTTTGGTTTGTTTTTTTGTTGTTGCATATGTTGGATTCACTGTGGAATTTCTCTCATTGTAGTTGCTGACATTCCTGGCCTAATAAAAGGTGCTCATCAAAACAGGGGCCTCGGGATGGCCTTCCTAAGGCATATTGAACGCTGCCACTTTCTCTTATATGTGGTGGATCTCTCTGTGTCTCAGCCATGGATTCAGCTGCAAGACTTAAAATATGAACTGGAACAATATAAAAAAGGATTGTCTGAGAGGCCTTGTGTTGTCATCGGGAATAAGATTGACCTTGCTCAGTCCAGGATCAATCTGCCACTCCTTAAAGAACAGATAGATGACCGGGTCATTGCACTGTCTGCATTGACAGGAGACAACCTAGAGGAACTGTTGTTGCATTTGAGGGAACTGTATGACGCTTATGTGAAGACAGAACAATCACGAGGGCAAAGCCCGGTCAAGTGGTAGGAACTAGAACTACTGTGAACTGTACTGGAAAGAGGAAAAAAAAAAATCATGATTTGATTAGGTTGCATCTGTGTGGTTTGGGGGTTTTTTACAAGTTGTTTATTTTTAAATGCAAGGGGCACAGCATGGATTTGTTCTGGACTGCTGCATTGCAAAGATTTTTTTGTTTGTTCACCTTTGAGGTGTCTTCGGTGTTTTACAACAAAATTTGAAAATTGTAATCATGATGGGTGTTCAGTTGGAAACCTGGATCTTGTTTGGTATTAGATAGTTAATTATGGTAAGAGAACGCTATCTAGTAGAAATGACTGAAATTCAGGATCTGCAGGAGATGCTGGCTTGCTTTCTGAATCGGAGTGAAGTAACTTCTCACTTTTCACTTACCAGAATTCTAAAATAAAAATAAGGTGGTCCCATGATTATCTGTTTTTATACCATAGCCACTTTCAGTCATCTCTTAAAATTTTCTCTTGTTTTGTTTGGTTTTTTTCTCAGAGGAGGCACAGCTGCTCAGTATTTTTAGGGAGGGGGAGCATGAAACAGCTGCAATTAATGATTGAAATGATTTCCTCATTAGTATAAATAATTAACTATATTTCAATGCTGGCTGGCAGCAGTTAAGTAGCTGTATAAACCAGCCAGGGGACGGTCATTTGAGACTCACTTCTGAGTTCTTCTCCAGTTTCCTTGAGGAATCTCAAGCAATGTTCTGAGAAATCCTAGGCTTAGATATTCCAAATAAAAGAAGAATACAGTTCTTTGCCTTTTCTTTTTACTATGTCATTTTGTGGATATTGTTCTTAAATTTTGTTCTCTAGGAATTCAGAAATCTTCCTTTAGAACAGTGGGACTTTGCCCTCTCCTTATACTGAAAGAAATGCTGCTTCTGTATGCTCTGGTTATATTCTGTCTAAAAGATTATTATCTTGATAGTGAAAAGTCAAAATTTATCAAAGCATATTATTAAACTTTTTCATAAGGGACCGTAACAGACTTGTGGAATGCTGAGACACAAATAGTTAAGAAGTCAAGAGAAACAATTGTTCTTGAGCCTTTACTTACGTTTCTTGATTTTTAAAGCAGATTAACTTTGCTTTCCAAACCAGCAGTCTGGAATTACAGACCTTGCACATACTTTGTCACATCAGTGAAATACAATGTAAACTCATTAGCACCATCATAAAATAGAAAGATGCGATGTTTGTAAACTTGGCTTTGTTTTTCAGGAAATACAGCAGCTAAGTTTTAAGGACAGTTTGGTGTGTTATAAAACATGCAGCTATCACTTTTCTTTGGTTAAGCTTTGTTAGCTTACAAATAAAGATTTCATTATGTTTAAACTAAAATTGGCTATTTTCTACTGTATCAGCAGTAGTGGGAATTGCTCAGCTGTAGCCTCTACTTCTATACACTACAGCAAATGTGGTAATTTTCTGTGCTTCTATCACTTTGCACATTTTGTTTGATTTCATCTCTTGTACTCTAATGCTTCTGAATGCTGCATCTTTAAAAGACTGGCTTTCTGAGATTCCATGAACGATGGACTTTTTTCTCTGACTGCCTATGGCTGGAAAGGCGCGGTCTTGTTTGATCTCTAAATTAAAGCTCAACTCACACCGACCTGCTGTATCAGTGTTGGGATCAGCTCTGTGATTATGAATCAGAACTAACTTTGCCTGTATAAGAGAGAAGTTGCATACCCCTTCTCATGAGCAGCAGGGTTTTTTTTCCTGAAGAAGTGCAAGGTCAACTCAAATGCCTGAATTTATTTAATAAAAATATGCGCAAAACAGGTAATTACCTCTCCTAAATTCACATTCTGAGTATTTCTGTCTGTGAGCAGGTGTGGAAAGTAATCTATGCATTATAAGCAGTGATATTAGTATAAATATGAATAGGAAAAAATGAAAACAAATCCCAAAGTTGCTCTCATGTTTTGTTTCATATGTGCTTCATCCCTGGGATTTACCAAACTGAGTTAGGTAAAAGTTAATATTCAGTTCTGTCCTTCTGTTTGGTTTTGTGCAGCATTTTTAGGCTTTGCTGTTGTTTTTCCTTCTATTGCTACATGTTTTTCAGCCACATTTAATAAAACTGGGAAAAGATTGCCTGAACAAAAAAGCCGGTGCAACTTCTTTGCAGAACGTTCGATACCTACAAATACTTTGTGTTCTCTGACTGTGTCATAGCGTTTGGCAGTCTTTAAGAATTACAGAGGCTGTTTTAAAAGCCTCTGTACTCACAGGAGCTTTCATCCTTAGTTCCTAGTGCTCATGGAACATCAGCTCTTAGAGTGGAGAGTATTTTGTGTACTGATGTGCAAAAAGCACAGCAGGGTGCTAGATAGCTTAACAGAATGTCCTATTGATCATATAATTGGTTTCTTCCTTCTCAACATTTCAGCCGCCTATTCTGAGGTGACAGTACCAGGTTCCTAACCACATGTGTACGGGGTTCAAAGAGGCTTTACAGGAAGGAGCACATACTCCATCTATCGATGAAAAGTGTCGAATAGCCCCAGCTTTAGTGTTGGAACAACTGTTTGTAGGAGCTTGAATTCACTGTCCTCAATATACATCTATACCAAATGAAGTAACCCCATGTTAGAGGTTACTGTGCTAATGCCAAACAAGAGGAGTGGCTGTGTGCTGCTCAGCACAACACAGAGTTAATAGCTTGGGTCACATTTCTCTGGAGTGCTTCTTCAGTATCTAGTTATTATCCACTTGCATCCCATTCTAATTATGAGGTACAGAACTGAGGAGTAACCTCTGGTTCTGCTGAAAATAGGGTATTTACAAAGGAAACTTGTTTTGTGTCTAGGAACAGAGAAGGAAAAATGACCAGGTTAAGAGAGAGAATGATGAATTGTTTCAGAGAAGAATGATGTGCTATAGGACTTCTTCCCACTTGTTTTTTTGGCCAAGGTTGAGGTGGGCGGGCTTGTTTTGGTTTAGGTTTTGGAAAGGTTTTGGTGGCTTGCTTCTGCATGACTTTCCTTAACTAGCTTTTGCTTTCCTCTGCTGAAACCTTTGATGTCCTTGCTTTTCAAGTTGACAAGAGGGAAGAAATGGGGGATTTTCTTTGTCATCCTGACAATAAGCTCATTTTAATGTGAATTGAAGTCCAGTCTATTTTGTATTTCCTAGAGAAGCTTGAGCCATAATTTTGTTCAGCACTTTACAGTTCTAGTACTCATCTTTTTAATACATTTTTTTAATACATGATTACAACAGTATTTTAGTGCTAATTGTGGTGGTTTTTTTATAGTTATTTGCAATCCTGTCCCCCTTTGTAAGTTCTTGGAAAATGTAGGTGGTATCAATTGAACAGAAAAAGAAAATGAAACGTTAATGTAAAAACAAGCATTAAAAAGGACCACACTTTTAAAACATGGATATTGAAGACTCGTTGCGGTACATTAAGTAAAACCTTGAATCGGTGTGTTTAAGCATAGTATATTTTGCAACCTGCTTTACTTATATGGTTTTGTAAAGCACTTTTTTTGGTATTACATAATATTTTTTAAGGTGAATCGGAATGCGTTTGCAATGAATTGAACTAACAGCAGTAAAACTGAGACCCTCGCTGAACTTGTACTCAGTGGTTCTGCTCTGCTGCAGCACCATTCTGGGAGGAGAGCAAGGCCTGCCTCCACCCTGCTGCCAGTACTGGGAAGGTTGTGAAGACAGCACTGATCAGGGTCTCAGCACGGGGCAGGAGATGCAGGACATGACGCCAGATGCTATGTAAAGTCTGCCTGTATTCATGGTGATAATAAGTATGCTTAGAGCTGTGGTATTAAAGTAGCGGTAGGGCACCAGTTGCTCAAATGCAATGAAAAGTGAAGGCTGCCAGAAGTGTCAGATCTCACTTGGTTTCTTCTTCCATCGCAAGGGAAGCTTCTTTCACTATTGTATGTGTATTCATTAAGCCTCTTCGTAGTGATTTTTAAGTAAATTTGTGGTAAGTGAATAGGTACTTGAGCATGTTTAAAAACTCGTAACCTGTTGTTTTTAAATACTGATTCAAACTACAGAATTACAGGAATGGCTATGAACCAGAGGTGCTACTGCTAGTAGAACAGGACCGTTGCACATGTTTGTACAAGCTACTGGATACAGAACACCAATCTAACAACTTTGCTGTCTTTTCTTCCACAGGATATTGCTAACTGGGCTCGTTGGCTGACACCTGTGATGTAAGGTTAATGTTGGGACCAGAGGTTAGGTGTCTTGCAGGTGTGCAACTTAATGAGTTATTAATTGAATGGCAGGTGGAGCATAAATAGGGAGCAGACAGGCTGCTGGAATGCTAACATGTTGTTTGAACTGTTAACTCTGCCATAGAAATTAAACGACAATGAAGACATGCTTTGACTTAATCTTTCTATGAATATCGTTGTGTAAAAATGGATTTTTACTAATAGCAAGATTACCTTTACTTTGGGAGCTCTTATTTTGGGGGACACTGTAGCCCATAATCTGGAGATTGTTGTCTTGCATACAAGTTATGAGACATGAGGCTTTTTGGGAGAGGTAGTACATTGTACAGTGTGTGTAGGGAGAACAGATAAGTTTGGAGCTCAGCATCTCTTCAGCAGGTCTACAGCCCTTTCGTTCCTGTGAAAGTTATATTTTGGTTTTGGACCGCTTCCATTAATAATGAAGTTCATCACCATTGTGAAAATGGCTTTGATATGAATTAAAATGTCATCCTGATATTGCTAAACTTCATCCCAATATTGGTGTGTGCCTGGCCTTTAAAGAACAGCTTTGTTTTCTTCTGTTTGTCTTCCATACTGCATTTTCCAGTGCTGTTCCCCATTAATAAGTTTCCCCATCTTGTTAAATAGGGATTAATTGTGCCTGCACCACAGAGGTCTGGAAATACTGAAGTTACAGATACTTGGAGGGGAGGTTATATATGTGTGCCAATAATGGTAAGGGATGATTTTGCAACTCTTGATAATAGAACAAAGCTACCTTCACGCTGCAGTCTCAATTTTTCTCTATGCAGTTCTGAAATTTATTATGTGGTATGTGCCCATTTTTCTGAGACATAAAACATAGCTGGTAGAACAAAGGCAGGGAGATTTTTATCAACCTTGTTTTAATATTGAGATTGTGTTTGTCTTTCATTTTCCCACTGAGAGTAATTTTTCATCTCCTATTTCCTGATTGAAATAGAATTGTCCGAGGAGGCCTTAAGAGCGTCTGATTTCTTATCCACAGTTTTGGGGTATTTTTTTCTCTGCCCTTGTTTGTATGAAATACCGCTTTGATGCCTCGAAATGTGCATTCCTTGGTTAAGCTCTATTCTTTGCTTATTGCTATACTGTTACATCACCAAGGTGGAAGTATTTGTGTATTATATATGTATTTCCTGAACGATGAGTGAAGACAAAAGATTAGCCATACTACTAAACCATATAGTTATGGTTTAATAACTAAGTCATGTCTGCATGCTCAATTTCAGTAAGAGGTAATGGGTCTGGCTGGGTACTTTGTTATAATCCATTTTATTCTGGTAACATTCCATTAATTTTAATTGGAGTCACTCTGGCATAATGCAGTGGTGACCCAGGCTCAGGTTGGTTTATTTTTTTAACCTGAATGTAGCATTGCGGTATACTCAAGTGCTGTTATTTTGTGTCATGGTTATTGGGTAAAATAAGGCACAAAAAATGAAGAGCTCTGTGCTTATTCTCATGTGCTGAAGATGTTTTATACAGACTAAATCACCTTTTAAAATGCATGCTTTAGAAATGCATTTAGATCCAGACTTATTAGCACTGATTGAAAAGCAGGACTAAAAACTAGCTGCAGAACAAATTATCTTTTGTTATTCAGATCCTCAGTGGGTGCCTTTTTGTCTTTGTAACTGGAGAAATCGATAGTCAATTAATGTGTAGGTAAGAGTCAATATTTTAGAAAACATCTATGGTTTGGGATCAATTTTAGCATATGGAAAAGCTTGGTCATAGTTTTACAAATTTCTCATTTGAATCTTGACATTTGGTTCCTCTGCTTAATTACCATTGAGACTGGAACATCACTGTTTTCCAAAGACATGTGAATCCCCACCCAGTACATCCTTTGTACACGCACTAATCAACCATTGATAGACGTTAGCTATTCACTGTCTAAATCTAGATAAATTAATCTTCCACTAAAAGTGGAAAATGCTTGTGAAGAAAAATATTTGCATGAGGCAATGTAATTGCTAAAACACTGGTTGTCAAGAAGACATCTGTGATATTACGGATGAAGTATCCATATTTTGATTATCTTATTCATGAAATCATACGGTTTTGTGGCTATTCATTTCCTGTTGTTTTCCTCTGTTAGAAATCAGGAAGATGAGTTTGGGCAGCTAGTTTGCCTTGTCCAGACAGGACACACATTTATCACATTTAAAAAACAACCTGGTAAAAGGTCACCGTATTAAATCAACATTTTTTTTACTGCATTATTTTAGAAAATGTTTATTTTCTTCACTTATCCACCCCCACGCCAGACATGTAATGGAAGTTTAAAACAGTAGTTTAAATCAACAATTACTGGGACAGTGAGCTCTGTCTAGAAAAACAGAAATTGGTAACATTTAGTAACTTCAGTGCCAGAAGTTGTGGTTTTGAAGCTTGCCCATCTATGCCATGGGTTAAGTCCCATGCTAGCTGTGCAAGGTCCTTAAGGCCCCTGCAACTATAGATGTAAAAAGTGTATTTTATTTCGGTAAGCTAACTCATCTCTGTTTCTATATTAACTGAAATTTTTTAGCTTCATTAACTAATTTATCACCATTAGGAAAATGGCTTTGAGGATGAAAATTTCATGTGTTTTATATCGTATCTTTTTCTTTTTTTTTTTTTTTTTTTTTTTTTTTTAGTATTACAATACCTTATGTTTGAGAGTGATTTATTAACCTTCTTCCACTGATAGAAACTGAATCACAGGAGACTGAGGTCCAAATCTAGCCAAGCTGGGAAAAGCCTAAGTCCCACGGACTTTTAGAAATTTTGAATTTAAGTATCTGTCCGGATTTGGATCCCAGTGACTTACACAGTCACATAGAAATTCTGTGGTGAGCCAGAGGACCTGGAATTTGGAAAAAATTTAGTGTAGTGCTAGTCCTGTAACACTACTTTTTTTTTTCTAGGTGCCTTGTACAAGCGTAACTTACAGCTAACCATATATGTCGTATTTGCATTTGTAGCTTCCAAATACTTCACTGAGGGTGTGCAGAGAAGCACAGAAATACACGACTCACTGAAGAGATGCCCAGTTCAGCATGCTGCCTCACATCTGCCCTCCACAAAATCCTCCAGTATCCATTTTACCCTCTTCACGGTATTGCAGTCCGTTTTAGTGTTTAGGAGCTTTCTGTGAGCCAACTCGGTTCTTTCCTAGGTTTTTTTTGAAAGCATTCAGGATTTTTTTTCACAGTAAATAAAACTTGATTTGTAGATGGATAACAAAAATTGCCACGTGAAACAGGTACAGTTTATTAACTGGTGCTACTAATTCATGTAAATTATCACTAATTAAATGTTCTAAAGATAGGGGTTTTTTTAATGCTTATTAAATCTATTGAACTGGCTTATGAAACTGATCAACACAGAACAGTTCTAGAATTGTATATTAAGACTAAATTAAGTTTGTGCTTACAGAATTATCAGAAGTTAATTTCCTAATGTATTTAGTCTGGAACAAAACCAATAATACATTTAACTAACCAGGTCGCTTGATGAATGAGTGCACAGTTGGAAATTTGCTTTTAGTGAATATTCAAGCTAAAAAAATCTATATTCCCACTTTTGTGCTAGCAAAGCCTGAGTGCTTTTATATTAATGGAGAAAATAACTGCAGAGGGTAACAAATGTAATTGAATAAAGAAGGAACTTGTTCAGATTTTCTGAGAAAATCTGTATGTTCTTGTCTTTAGTTAATATTTCTGTTTTTCTAAGGCAGTTTGCTATATCCTGTCAGCACACAAAT
The DNA here is from genome assembly GCA_024606505.1 of Aquila spilogaster. NCBI lineage: Eukaryota > Metazoa > Chordata > Aves > Accipitriformes > Accipitridae > Aquila > Aquila spilogaster. Next base: position 10,353 of record JANHGO010004649.1, on the reverse strand, counting down.
ACCTCTTCAGAGATTGTTGTACAAGTGAGATTTAGGCTAACTAAAATTTGTGTTTTGTGTTGCTTTGGTGTGGAGGAGGCAATTCTTCTGTTGTATTACCTGCTGATTTGATAACTTGTCATGCCACAGTTGTGAGTGACTAATACTGATTAGAAATTTTTCCTATTTACCAACTGTGATTGAAAGGCACTTTACTGGTGCATGGTGATGGCACTCAGAGAATTAATTGCTGAGGTGAAAACATGGTTATTAAGATGAATTGAGCATAATGACCTTAAATAGTTGATTTCCCAGTTCCTGGTCTTCTGTTCCATACTTCAGCTGGGGCAACCTCTCAAGGAATGAAGGAAAGAAGGTTGTATTTCTAGTTTTTTCAAAGGAAATTAGTATAAAACCCATGTTCTCAGAAACCATTTTTGAGATGATCACTATGTAGCAGAGGTCAGGAGGATGTGGGACTTCTGAGGGGAATTTCTAAGGGATTTCAGCTCTTTATCTTTCCAGAATAGATGAACTGTTCTGCATACTTCAGTCTGCATGGGTTCTGCCCAGTGAGAACTTCAGAAACGGTGTGTTGGGCATTTTGGTCCTTTGCTGAGGTTTTAATTTACCTTGTTGCGGTATACTTGCAATGACAGTCATCCATGCAGTCTTTCCCTTACTCTAGAATTAGCTATATGCATAGCATTCTTCTGTCTATATAGTTCTGTAACGTACTTTGTGACCTTCATTTCGATTAAAAGTATTAACAGCAGCAGCAAAGGATCTTCTCACTTGTTACTTTCATGAAGGCTCTTGAATAACAGCTTAATTCCTAGTTCCCAGAGCGCTTGACATAAGCTTCATGCAAGTATTATACATTATTCTTTTAGCCCTGTATGTTTTGAATACAAGCTGTATCAGAGATATTAAACAGTGCTGTAGCTGTGACGGTCTATTAAATTTGTGCTTCTTAGAGTGTAAATTATTTTCATAATGGAGGGTAATTGCTCTGCTTTGTCAATCCATCATCAATTCATGAACACTGCAGGGTGTATGTGCAACCTCATGTTCAAGGAATTATATATGCAACTCCCATTATTGCTTGTTGTTCAATAAACACCTTCTAATGACTAAAGCTATGTGTGAGCTGTTACTTAACAGCTAAAAAATTTGCCAGATCTGTTATTGCCCTTGTAGCAGAGAGCTTGTTGTATGTGAATGTTCAGAGATATCTTGAATGAGATTAACTACTTTGCAATCAGTTTTCCTTCAGTGTTAATTGTTAAAAATCATTCAAAAGTCAGTGTCGCTTCACAGATGTATTTTTGTGCTTAAAAGAACAGATGCCTAAGTTGTGGACACAGTCTGCCTACAAAAACTCTTATTTTTGTCAGGAATAGTGCATTTACATGCACGGGAGGGTTACTTGTGATGTTTGTACACACAGACACCACAACTACCTATCTTCATACCCTTTCCTTGCCATCTCTAATATATAATCATTGTATGTTATGGCAGGGCATCCTAGAAATTATTGACAGGTATTTGATGTCTAAGAAAAGCCTTTATACCACAACAAAAAGTCCTGCTCGGTGCATCCGAGTCATTTAAAACAATGTTTCAGGTTGTAGAATTTTACAAATGGAAAAATAATAGTCTTGTTCTTCCCCCACAAATGTGCATGCCTAGCTCTACCTATAATGTTTGCTAATTGGATTAAATATTAGTTAGCTTTTGTACCCAGACTGCGCAATTTGTAAATTACGGAGGGGCTTGTAAATACCTAGTAATAAGTAATGCTCATGCATCCTGGACTATAGCAATAAAAATGGTGCTGCTTTAATGAGTCATCAGCATTCCTGAGCTCATAACAAGAGGTTTAGGGACAGACCTGGGTTTTCTTGCCTCTAAGGGATGTACAAGTCTTCCTCTTCCACGTAGCAGTGGGTTTGTTGAAGTGAATGCCGATGATAGTTTTATAGGTCAATAAAATGATGGTACCAGGTTACAGATAATACCTTTCATCCTGCAGAATTCCTAGTTGCTTTTCTACCCCCCCTTAATCCTACAAATACAACTATATTGGCAGAAAAGTATGTTGTGCAATGGTAAGGAGGAAAGGAGGAGATTTAAGTCAAGGTTAAGGGAACACAGAAGTGCTGTGAGTTCCCTACTATCCACAAGGACACCTGTGAAATCTTGCATGAAAGGCTAGCTTTGTGGTGGTAGAAATCGAGAGCGCTTTTCCTTTTTGTGGCACTCATCCAGGGCGGCTAGCAAAGTGTTTTTATTCTTGTCTACAATTCCCACATCAGAAGTGAAGATAATACTCCTTATTGTGTGTCATCTATTTGCAGAATCAGTTCTGTAGAGTGGAGAAGGTCTCTTTCAAGACCAAGTCTACACTGCAAAGTTGTGCTGGTGTCACTGCATGGGAGCTGGGGTTATGAAAAATTAATCCTCCCTCACAGAAATCATGTTGTTAAACTTCTTTCTAGCTAGTATTAGTAGGTTAGTAAGGATACTAACCTACTGTCTTTCCATCCTAGTTCTGCTCTGAAAATGAATGTTCATTTACAAACATGGAAGGAAAACCATTAGCATTCTTTCAAATCAAAATACAATCACATCTTCCTGATTTCAAAGCCCATCCCTCTCAGCAAATCTCATTAATTATCCCAGACAGGTGTTTTTCAACAAAAGCTCCTTCTTGCATTCTCTCTTCTTCTCTAGCCTCCTACTTGAGCTAATGAAGCTTCAGCAATGTCTCTGGAACAATGGAGCAATTTATATAACTGCAGGTTGGAGAGAACAAATAAGGAATGGTAATTGAGGAAGGGCGCTGAAGAGAGGCGGTGGGAGCAAAGTTCCTCTGTGTAAAGAGATCTCTCATTCTTGGTGATTAGGGAGGAAGCATTACAGAGCCAAAAAGAAAGTAGCTGTGCTGAAAAATGTTCTTTGATAGTTTGTTGATATGCAGATGCTGCTCTATGAAAGGACCACAGACCTTGTTATGGTGGCCTTTGCATCCTCGAGTTAGTGGAGTGTAGGTTTGTATTAAGAGAAGGGAACTGGCATTACCTCCGCACAGGTCTTACGGGAAGTCACTTAGCCCATTGCTTTAAAAAGCACCTGGGTACGATTTACAGCTGCGTGATCATTGTTTAGTCCATGCATAAATTGGATCCTTCTCTCTGGAAATAGCTGGGTTTCTTTTCTGTGTGAAGGCTATGTGCTTCTGCAAATATTTAATTCATATTCATAATTACAGCAGGTCTTCTTTCATGGTTTTTGAAAACAGGTCCTGCCTGCTTGCTTTATGTCTACACAATAGGACTGGGGCATTTTTGTTAGCAGGTATGGTAGCAAAATACGCATATAGGTGTTTTGCAGGGTAGGTGGCAAGAAGCCCTACCTTGTCTAATGGTAATGTGTTTTCACAGTTCATATTTGATTATGCCTAGAAGCTCCCTAGTCCCTGCCTCGTCCAAATGCATATAGGCATTTATATTCTGAACACTAAAAATCAGCAGAATTCAAATACTCTTAAGCATATTTGAATGCGTTATCAGCTACTCTGAAACTTCAAACCAGCTCATAACATTTTCTGTATGAAACCCAGGCTCAGGTCTGACCTCACATCCAGGCATAACTTAGTTATGTTTCTTTTTTATTTGGCAAGGCAAGAGCTCTTATTTCAGGAAGGAATACAGCTATCTTCCCTGCAAAATCCACCAATGAATAAAATTACTTTCAGCTAAGTTTAGGTAACTCTGCCCATATGGCGGTCAGAGACCATAAAAATACTGTGCAAAAGGCTGACAGTGAAGTGTGTCCATTTATTCACTCTTTGGGAAAGGACTTTAATAGCAGAAGCACATTCTGAAAGCTTAGAGAAAAGTACCATTAGGACTTTATACAGAAAAACATTAATGTCACTAGTTGGGACTCTTAAGAAAGCGTGGTGCTTGTACAGATGGCATGTGTGCTTCAGTGCAGGTACATCAATGGTCTTACGGATCACTGAACGCAGAACCAGTCTCCACCAACTGCCTGTGAGTATCATGAATTTTATGAGTCTCTTAAAACTGGGTATTTTGCTTACAGCTTTAGCTCTTTGACTGTGTGAACATGTGAAAGAAAGGAATTCCTAGCCTGTGTGCTTGCAAAGTCACCTTGAAATTTAAAGCTGGTCTCATCACTTTTAAACAAAGTTACGACCAATGGATGTAAGAGAAAACCTGCTGTTTGCCTTCAGTACATAAAAACTTAATCATAAGCTAAGAATTTGAGATCGGAGGCTCAGGTTATCTGGAAAAAAAGCCATGTTCAGAATTTAAATACTTGCAACTCCCATTTTAGATAGCTGCTTGCTCAGCTCATCATGTGTAGGAAAACCACTTCTGGAGCTAAGGAGTGTTAATGTGTTGTGGGGTTTTTTTGGTTTTTTTATTTGATTCAATTAATTCAAGCTCTAAGAAAGGGAAACTTATAGAAAGGGGGGGGAAAGCCTGCTAAAATAACTCAGTATATGCTCCCTGTTGCTTAGCTCTGGTCTTCTTGCACAATAATTTTTAATGTTCTTGACGTGTATTGGAATGTGGAGGAAATAAGAAAACCAAACCCACCTTTCTCTGTCATCTTCCTATTTTATTCTACTAGAAAGCCAGTCCCTGCTCAGGCAAATGTCTCGTATAGGAAAGACTGATAAATTCTTTATTCATTCGTTCAGTCAGAAGTAACAAAACCGTGGTATGGAAGGTATTCTCAGGTCTAGTTTGTCACAGATTCAGCTGTTAACCACAGAAAGCTGTGAGAGCTTGCTTAGCTGAACTCCCATCTTTTCTGTTAAGTTTCCTCTCTCTTAAAATGGTAGAAGTGTGAGTGCTAATAAGGTTCCTGGGCTTTCAGTTACATTTTGGGGTATTTCTGTGAAAAAACAACCCCTCCAAAAAGGGAGAAGGGAAGGAACCCAGCAAGGTGCGTTATGCTGTAATCTTACTCAGTTTTGTTAAATAACTGGTACCTGGTTTGACTTTTCAGTAGTTACCTGTAGCATCATACTCGTTTTGGTGGCAGTAGATGGCATGCAATCAACATTTACTTGCAAGCGTGCTGAGGACTGGCGAGTAGAAATCAGGATATCAGAGGGATGTGTGCTCTACAGGTACAAGAAAGAGACTTTTGTGTTATGTAGGGGCAAAAGAAGTGGTACAGGAGCAAGTACTGTGGGCATGACTTCAGAAGCTGATAAAATCTTCCTGGAGAAAGCTGGCTATTTGAATGATGGAAGACCATGTGAAATGGGGCCTATTTCCCTTTTGCAACCAATTTAGTATCATTCTAATGGTTACTTGGCCTCTACTGTATTTCAAAGACCTTCCACTGATCCCGTGAAGATCATGCAGGATAGTCTTTAAAAGAAGAAAACAAAATCCTTTTTCTGGAGGATGAGAACGTGAAGTAGGTAACCACTATTTAACACCAGGTTAAAAAAAAAAAAAAGACACCATTTCTCCACCCTTTTCAGAAGGTGTAACACAGCCAGTAGCTTTTCTTTTTATCACACTGAATGATCTAGTAGGCCCAACTCTGTTATGAACAAACAAAGAGAATAACCACAGCTGGAAACTGGTACCTTGTTCACATTATGACTTTGTCATTTTTAGGCAGGCCAGTGGATTTCATAATTCACAGGAAGAGTTAGTGTTAGTGTAACCTTTTCAGCTCTAAGTTGCACATAACACATTCTGGAAAGGAACCAGAGTTGGAAAGAATTAAGCCATGTGCCCTCACCAACCACATCCTTAGCGTGCTGTCAGGAACCTGCTAATCAGAGGTATGAGAAACTCAGCTGTTTTGGGAGCTGTTTTTTTGTGAAATGTATAGGCTTTAGCTGTCTCTTCAGGCAAATCCATAGATGTTTTGCTTTCAGTTGTATTTTATCATTTCCAGCAACACTCTGTTTACCATAAAATATTTGGTAAGCTTTGTATAAAAATACTTTATTGGGGTTTTCAGAAGGTAGCAGTCACGAGGAAAGGTACAAGCAGGCTCAACAGTACATGCTGTCAATTCTTAGTACGCTTACTTCAAAGGCTGTATTTTAACCCATATATAATGGTCTGACTGAACATGTCACAAGACTGAAATATCATATACACAAAAGAATACATCACTTAACCTGACTTCAGATGACAATACTGATCTACTCAACAAATATCGCTGGAATAAAATTGGATAGCATTTTCTTTTATTCCTAGCAGCAGCCAAAAAGCAGTTTGCTTACAACAGCGAAGTGTAATTGGCAATCACAACATCATAAGCTTTTAGGTGCTACTACACAGCATTTAGGTTTCTATTTGTAAATGTAGTTTTCAGACTTATGATCTTGAGTTTCCCTGTACAATACAGTTAAATATGAGCGTTTGCCATGGCAACTAATTACGTATTTGTATTACTATATCACTGAGCAGTGCCAACAGAGGTGGGCAGTGGAAGTATTTTGCTTTATGGCCATACTACCTCTGTTCCCAAAGAGGTTACAGAATAAATGGGCAAGTATGGTGAAGCGCAAAATGGGAAGCAGCGATAAAATGCCCAAGATTTTATGTTAAGAGTGAAGCTAGAGCCCTGGTCTCTTGAATCTGGTGCTCATATCTGTGGAATTAGTTGACTGCTTTAAGAAAATTAAAAAATAATAATAAAAAAAATGCTTATGTTGCCTGGATCAGCTTAACCCAGGTCTCCATTCAAATTATGTATTTTAAAAGGAAGCATGCAAGAGTTCTGGAACTTGCTACAATTAAGAGGTCTGAAACTAACTTAAAAAAAAGGAACACAAGATTTACTTCTCTCAGCGCTTGTCATTCTCTAACACATAGCCAAAAGAGTATTTTTAAGATCCTGCAGAAGAGATTTTTAAAATATCTTTGGGTCATCACGAGGGAGACTGTGGAGAAGCTGATACCCTGCTGGCAACCTTCACGTAGGCACAGCAGCCCTCTTCTTCGGGTCTGCCAGGGCTCCCACGTCCTGCGGGGCCAGGGACCGGGCTTGCTCCTGCTGCACAGCTCCGGGCAGGAGGGAAGCAATCCCATGTGCTGTGGGAGCACTGGCCGGTGTGTGGCTGGACGCAAAGGAAATTGAATCAGTTTTGAAGCAGGGATGAGGGAATGCCGACAGGGTGCTTCAGGATGCTCAGCGCCTTTGGCTGTAAACTCCTTAGGGCAGAGGTTTGTCCCTTCTCGGGGAGTGGAAGGGACATCTATTGCACCACATGCAACAGGGATCTAGATTACCGCTGTAGCAATCACGATAAATGAGGTGGTGTCCTTCTGAGGTTTGTTCTTTTCTTTCTGTATCATCACATATGTGTAATATCTTAAGTGTAAGGACAAAACGCTCCCATTTACAGGAAAAATCAGGTCTGCGAACAGATAAACTGTAGTTTAGTCCAATAGTTTTAGGTTAGATATTTATTTTTGTTAGCTTTTATTTTTCAGTTTCTGTTTCTCTTTATTTTAGCAAAATGCTGGTGCAGTTCTGGCTGACTAGGTGGCAGCAGAGCTCTTTTGTGGCACCTGCAAGTGGCGGGGACAGATTTCACTGTAGTTAATGTCAAAAACCCCTTTACCCTTCTATCCTGCGTGATTATGTTGTTGATGGACTAGAATAAATTAATAGTGGTCTTACTGCTGCCTTCCTCGCATGCCCCAGACCAGTGCTGCCAGGTTCTTCCAAGGAAGCGAGCTCCAGTACTTTCTCATAACACGGGTCTATTAAACCAAGGTTCTTCTCATCTGCACACAGGGCTGGCTTCACTTCCAGCAGTTCTGAAGGGGATCGTGAGGTTGAATCTTTAGCTTCTTGGGACAGAGGAGTTTAATAAAAGCTCTTCTGAAGCTGTAGTGGCAGAGAGGGTATAGGACAGGGTTGACAGCTGAGTTGATCCACAGCAGCCAAAAGGAAGTCTCGTACCAGTACTCAGAGATGCAGTGGCCATGGCAGCCAGCGCGGATGATCATCAGGAGAGTGTACGGTGCCCAGCAAATTCCAAAAATGCCCACGATGATTGCCAGTGATTTAGCCACTTTCTTGTCTCTAGAGAGCCTGAAGCGTTGAGTCATGCCCTGGGACACTATCTTCATCCGTTTCTCCAAGGAGAGCGTGGATGCTGAATTTTTACAGCTGTTTTTGTTGCAACACTTGGGTTTCCTGGAGCTCTCAGAGCTTGTTGACAGTAGGTCTTTGGCACCCAGGCTGGCAGTGGAGGCTGCTGCTTGCGCCTTGCTCTTAGAGAGGTCGAGGGTTTCAGCTGGCTCCTTCTGCTCCCACTTACAGCGTTTCAAAGAAAGCTTTGCTTCTGGGCTCATTTCCATCTCTTCAGTGAACGACTGGTTGTGCACTTCGTGGAAAATATCCAGGCGTGTTTTGGTACGCTTTTGTATGTTCAGGTAAATGCTCAGGTTGAAAAACATTACACTGATGAAAGGGGTGAAAAACTCCAGCGTAGAGGCTGTCATGAGAAAATACCAGTTGTAGAAAAATTCAGCGTAGCATTCCCCAGTGGGTATGATACTCCGGCCTGATATATACTCCCAGCTGATAATGGCAGGTCCATAAAGCAGGAACGCTAGTACCCATACCATCACCATCTTCAGCACCGCTCGCTTGGTGTTGCCTTGCTGGGCTCTGTAGGCAACCTGCAATGGGGAAACCTTTTCTTAAGTATGGTCGCACACCCCAGCTGGTTGAGGCTCTTCACAAATGAACTGTTAGCATTCCTGGTAAAGTTGCTAGGCAATATCCCAGCAGTCTAACAAATTCATGTGCCATAGGCAACGGGAGCAATTGCTAGATAAATCAAACTCCTGCAGGGAAGACTTAGAACCCTCATCCTGCAGCTCCAAAACCAGACATGGCTTCTACTTAGTGGAAATGTACTGACTTGGTTGGAGCCTGGCAGTCTGCTGCATCCCACCACTCACCTGAGTTGTCCCCAGCTACTCTGGAACTCCCAGGGAGAGGCATACATTAAACTCCTGGGCTAGGCAGGCATCTAGCTCTGGCTCTCTCTGAGCCTTGTAACTAATCCACGTTGTATTTGGAGTCGGGGAACAAGCAAACAGCAATGGATCCGATCTGCCTGCGAATTGCTTGTTACCTCCTGCTAAAGGCTGAGCGTTTTCATCTCGCCACGTACCCAGAGACCTCAGGGCCGTGCCCTGCCGAAGTCGGTACTGCAATCTACTGCCTTGGTAGCCAGGGAGAAGCTGGGAGTCCAACTGCAATCCGTTTGTTTGTCCTGGAGATAATAAGCCCCTGCGAGTTAGTAATAGGTCTGCTTACCTCACTGACTCACTTGTACACTACTATCCTGTCATCCGGGAAGGGAACACCTGCACAATGGGGTCTGAACCTTAAATGATTTAATTATGCCCGGAAAACTAATCTGAAACCACAGCTGAATTACGTATTTGTGGATAATTATTGCCTTCCATCACCAGGCCGAAAGATTCGCAATTGCTGGAGGATTCATAGAGCTTTTAATTATTGCAGAGAATCTGGGGAACAAAGCAGGAGGAGAGTTATTCCCCTCTCAGCTGCCATGACAGGACTCACCGCTCTTGTCACTGAGAGGAATCTGTCATAGCTAATCAGCACGATGTTGAAGACCGAAGAGGTGCAGAGCAGGTAATCAACTACCAGCCAGAGTTTGCAGAGGCTTCTCCCGAAGATCCATCTCCCCGTCAGCACATAGGGCACGTACAAGGGAATACAGAAGGCACCTGCAACCAGAGGGGTCCGTTTCCATTAAGATGCCGGACTCTGCACGGCGGTTGTCCCCCCCCACCACCACCACAACCTCCCCGGGGGACCCGCGGGCGCCGGGCCGGGTCCTTCCCCCGCCTCGCAAGAGCCCCGCTGCCGCCGCTCCGTTCTCCCCGGCCTCGGGGAGCGGGTGTCGGGGACGGACGGACGGACGGACGGACCCCAGGGCAGGAGACAGCCCGGCCGGGTGCGTGCTGCCCGCCGCTAAGTTCGCCTTGCCGTGCCGTGCCGTGCCGCGTTGTTGAGCCCCGCGTCGGGGCTGCACTTTACCTACTAGGAAATCCGAAATGGCCAGGTTAAGGAGGAAGAAGTTGTTCTGGGTCCGCAGGCTGGAGTCCGCCACGAAGGCCAACATCACCAAGGCGTTGCCGGCCACGGTGACGGCGATCAGCAGGACCATCAACGCGCCCAGCGCCGCCGTCCCCGCGGCGGCGAAGCGCCCGGCGGCGGCGGAGCCGTTCAGCGCCCCGCCGCTCTCCATGGCCCGTTCCCCGCCGCAAACCGCGGGGCTGCCGCCCCTCCCCGGTCCGCCCCGGC
>JANHGO010004648.1:0-24562 GCA_024606505.1 Aquila spilogaster | reverse complement strand
CTTCCCATTTTGGGCCAGGGGCCCTATGGGCCTGCTGCCCCCTGTCACATAGATCGATCTAGATAAACCCGTGACAGGGGTCTGGAGCATCTCCTATATGAAGAGGGGCTGAGAGACCTTGGGCTGTTCAGAATGGAGAAGACTGAGGGGGGGATCTTATCAGTGCTTATAAATATCTGATGGGTAGGAGTTAAGCGGATGGGGCCATGCTCTTTTCAGCAGTGCCCAGAGACAGGACAAAGATCAATAGGCACAAACTGGAACATAAGAAGTTCCATAGGAACCATGAGGAAAAACTTCTTTGCTATGAGTGTGACAGAGCACTGGAACAAGCTGCCCAAATTGGTTTTGGAATCTCCATCTCTGGAGATACTCAAAACCCGTCTGGACACTTCCTTTTGTAGTCTGCTTTAGCAGGGGGTTGGACTAGGTGCTCTCCAGAGGTCCCTTCCAACCTGCACAATTCTGTGATTCTGTGAAATAAGAATGTATCTGAATGCTAACACACAGCTAGCTACAAATTCTGAAAATTGAATTGTCCTCATAAAAAATTAAAAAGTCAGGTGACCATTATTTTAAGTATCATTTTGAGGAAGGATGGAACTTTAGGATTAGAAGAGACGCCTGGAAGTCATACCCTGCTGAGAGCAGGGTTAGCTTCAAAGCCAGATCAGGTTGCAGATGGGTTTGCTCGGCTGACTTCTGAAAATCTGCAGGGATGGAGATTCCCCAGTCTCTCTCTGGGCAGTTTCTTCCAGCACTGATCCACTCTTACCAGGAAGAATTTTGTCGTCCTGTCTGGTCAAAGCAACTGTGACCTTTGTCTCATGTCCTTTTGCTGAGCACTTCTAAGAAGGGCTTGGCTCTACTTTCTCTATAGCTTTCCCCTTAGGTACTGAAAGTCTACAGTTTGGTTTCCTTTGCCCTCTTGTGTATAGGCTAAGCTTCCTTTCTCGTATTTTGTCAGTAGACAAACATTTGAAAAGATGCTGTTTGTGAGGTATGAAGATGTATTTAAGCAAAAGCTATATCCCAGAGGAAACAAAAAGAAAAAGGAGACTGACAAAAACATTGCAGTAAGGAATTTCATATGAAATCTAAATGTAAAAATTATATTGTTCACAGAAATAAATGTATGGTATTTCACCTAAACAAAGCGATGTTTTAATTGTAAAGGAATCTTTAAATATACAAAGCCATAACCTGTTATAAGCCCCTAGTTTACTTGTGATATCCACCTTTGTAATAATTTAATGCTCACTGAGTCTATCTAACTGGAAGAAGGAGAACCTAGCTGAATGAAGCATTCCTGTTTTTTCAGTCATGAGAAGAAAATTATTTTGTGTTTGAAATCGCATTTGAAACCAAGTAGCTTTGTTTACCGTTGTGCTCTCGTCTCCTTTCCCATAAAGATATGAAGGCATTAATTTAAGATCAGGACTATGATAACTAGATCACTTTCTGAATGCAATAGAGAAGCAAATTTAATAGGGATGGGGATAAATATCCAAGCCAAGGCTGTTGTTTTCCTCAGACCGACTTCTGTAACCAGAATTAAATCTAAACATTTAGCTTCTTTTTCCTCTTTCTCCCACGGAGCACCCCATCCTCTAGTAACCAGTAAGCCTGTAACATGTTTTTGTATGCCACTTTCAACAAAGAGTTAAAACCAGTCTGCACAAATAAGAGCTTCCTGACCTTTCATGGCAAAGTCTCTAAAACAACAAAAAAGACTTCATCTCTAGAAATATATTGTGACTGCAATTTTTGCTGTTTTCACAATGAAACAGTTCACTACAATAATTGTTTGTCTTTACAAACTTTCTACAGTGACCAATGTTCATTGCTGTTGGCCTTGAGGTAGGAAACAAGGCTGATGTGAATTTTACATTTACCTTAACATGTTTTACTCCACGCTGAATAGTGTTTAAATTAAATACTGCAAGTATTAAATTAATTAAATAATTATTAAATAATTATTAATTAGTAATGCAATTAAATAATGCAAGTAAATGGAAAAAGCAATGCTACATTATTACGAATAGTAGTGTTCCTACTACTGCTTATGTTGTGGCAGTCCCTGGAAATATCATCTGAACACCAGCACAGCAGATAAAAACTTAATGAATATAAACATCCGCACAACTTGCAATATAGCACTTCCACGTGACACTGCCTTGGAATCATAATGAGCAAAAAGCTGTTGGCTTTGGTTTCTTGGATATTTACCGTGACCTTCTGTCTCCTTTTCTCTACAGATGTTTGCATACTTCTCTTCATCAAGAAGAGCTCCTTCATCACAGGCTCGTGCAAACCATGAAACAGCAGTTTTTGTGCAGCTTTCCAGTTGTTTGCTTGTTTTTGTTCTGTTTTTCCAATGAGAAATTGAATTTAGAGCATACTGTTACTGTCTAATAAAATTGAACTCACAGTCAGCAGAGTTGTATATCTTACACAAGGTCATTCTGAAAACCTGCAAACATCAGGCAACAGCTTTCCAGGACACAAAAGCATTCTGTGGAGAAAAAAAGGGTTGAATAAAATGAACGGAAATGGATCCATCATTTCCAGCTAGCCTGTACAGTTTGCCTTAAAAATTGTTGCACAGCTGTAATTACTGTGGGGCAGGAAGTGTGTATCAGGAAGGGAGGAAACCTTCAACCCTTTGGAAATCATCCTCTTGGTTCACAAAAATTCCTCCAGTGCCCTAGGGCCACAACGCAGTATTCTGACCCCAGGGGAAATTAGGAAGAAGGCTAAACTGTTTAGTTCAGAACAGCTGAGCTTAACATGTGACTGGGGAGCAGTCACCCATTCATTTTACAGAGCGCTCAGAAAAGCTGCTGTCTGACAGCCAGGTCCTAGTTTCTTACATGTTTGCTTTTACTCTGCCTCTCTTCAGAGGCATGTAGGCAGATTTTCAGATTTATAAGATATTAAGAAGAGGATGGATAAAAAAATCACGAGTCTTTTAGAATTACTCAAAGCTACAACTCTCTAAGTACATAAACATTAAAAGTGTGTTCTTAAATTCCCTTCACTTATGTGCATAGCTGATGGTAGACTGGCTATTTTCATTACCCGCTGACAACTGCTCAGTTGCTTTGACCATATGCTCTTTCTCCAGCTGCTCCATTCATCCATCCTTCTTCCAATCTAGTATCCCTACCAATTTCCTGCAGCTCTGTCTGCCTCATGGACTGTGTCTTCCATCATCTCCTATTCCTACAGTTCCTCCACTTTTCCTTTGTGACTTCTCTGCTGAATGGCTTTTTGTTAACACTCTTCAGTTACAGTTATTTTCTCCTTTTCTCACTATGTACAGTTCTTATTCCTGCCCCCGTCCAACAGAAATAGTCAAGCTGGAAAATTTCCTTGTGCCGTTTACCCTGTTCTTACGCTGACTTTTTGCTTACGCTCCTGCTACCTAGACTGCTTACTGAACTAGAAGGACTTCTCATCTGATTCAGTGTAGCCATTGCTATGTGTGATCTCTACTGAAGGGTGGAAGCACTGTTCCACCTTTCCCTTTTTATCTCAGGCTCAGCTGCTGTAGATGGCATCAACACACCGAGCTTCCAGAATAGCACTTGAGATGCAAGGCATGAAAGCTGGAGCCACATGAGGTAGATATCATCAATAGTAAAGCAGAATTCTGTTTTTTGAGGCTTATTCAATGTGAAGTAGCTCATGTAGTAAGAAGTCAAATTGTAATTTGGTGGCTATCAGGTAAAAGTCCCTGGAGCCAAGCAGTGCTGCAATTACAGTTGTGGTTTCTCCACTTATAGTCCTGAGCCCAACATGTCAGCAGGACCTCTAGGCACCAGAACGCATGAGGAGGACAAGGAGGATGAGGAGGAACCTTTGGTTGTCAAAGGGTACAGCACGAGCTGAGTAAGTTAGACCCTCTGAGCTGCCTCAGGTATTCGCTCCTGCCTTTGAATGAAGGAGCCCCCATAGTGCTGAGATTCTGAAGAGGCTCCACCTGGGAATCAGAAGGCTCCTGCTGTACCAGTTCAAAACAAAGATGGTAAAAAAAGTGCTTGGATTTATGCAAAAGCTCCTCTTCAAATGATCGATGTTTGAAAGAATCAAACATTTCCCTGAATTCCCCTCAGACAGTCACATTCTGGATGAGTAATGAGAAATTAATCATCCTGTCAGGGTAAACGCTATGAGACCTTTTAGTCATGCTCGCCCCTTCCTCCGTAATAGATTTTTGTCATTCATTCAGCTAAGTCTCCCTGAAGGCAGCCCCACGTCCCAGTTCCCACCTTTGATGGGGTCTCTTTTCCAGCTAAGCCCCCTCCCCCACCCCCCTGACTTGTCAGACATCGATCAGGCATTGCAGGGGCTCAGCCCACCGTGCCCACCTCACCTCTCCTGCCTGCACCCCACAGCACTGTGCTTTTGCACTGTGAAGTCAGGCTGATTCCTGCAGCTGATACCACGCATCTTCCTGACACAGGCAGCTGAAGATGGTGCATCTGGGGGGGAGCTTAGTTGTTCACCTATATAAAGACAAGACTAGCAGAATATTACAAGATCAGGGAATTAACAAACAAATGTTCTCACAGTCATGAATTCATTTACATCAGGCATATTTCTGCTACAGTTGATCTAACAGTCTAATTAAAAATACAAAGAAGAAAGAGGAAGAAGCAATATGTGTTTACTGTCCTTCTGAACAATTTTTCCTTGTTTGTAAAGAATCATGCCAGATAAAAGAACCCTGAGTTTTTCCAGTTCTTCTGATGCAAAATCATGATGAAGAGTTTTATCTCCAAGGAACACATCCAGTGTTATATCTTTGATGTACTATACTTTAGTTTGTTTTTGTACAAACAGTAGCTCAACAGAATGTTAATCTATGCATTATTGTTTCTTCATTTCTCTGTATCATGAATGTAATATCCGCACACTTACGAGCACTTTAATTTGAGTGAATTCTCATCCGTCTTTCATTATCAGCTTGTTTGGAAGTGAATTTGGGAAGACTGCTGAGGGGCACAGACCTTAGTGGCAGAGACACAGACAGATCTGAAAGGTTAACAGGTTTACCCCTGCACCTTTGATGGTATAACACGGGAGAAAGAAGAGTTATAAAGGGAACAACTTTTGAATTCCAAAAATACAATATAGGCAGACTGCTGCTACTTGTTAACCTTGAAAGTGTTGGTAGATGGATATAAGAAATATTTCTAATCCTTCCAATCTTCTGTAAGCTTTCATATTGCACCCACTTCAGTGGAACATGCACATTGGGAGTGGACTGTTGTATGTGTATATACATTTGTACTTGAAAAGGGCTGTATATGTGAGATGATCCATGCTGTGACACAAACTCTGGCATTGATGCCTATTTCAGAAATGGCCTCAGTGGCATCACGTTGGCATTTGTCAACAACCTCTTTTTTATCACCATGTCAAGTCAGAAGATGCAGTTTTAAGAGTGTAACTGCCTTCAAAGCATCAGATAAAGGCTGTGTCTCAGCTGTATGCACCAAGGATATTTCTGAGCTCCCAGGTATCCAGGTGCATTCTTCAGCTGTGTCACAGCCTCTTACCAGATTAAGTTTTTGGGGTCTGAGTAGTTATTTGTACATGGGTTCATAAGTTAAGAACAAGAGCCACACAAAGCAGCAGTCAGCAAGGATGCAAGGATGTTGATTTAAGTGGCTGAGAGACCAGGACATAGAAATGTGCCATGAAGCACACCCATCTTTTCATCTAACTGCAGCCTTTGGGTTTCAGCCTTGCTAATGATTCAAGATAGGTTAAATTGTGTCCTCAACAAGTTCAAGACTAATTTGGAGTGAAGATCCAAGCTTAGATCTAAATCTAATATTAATGAAATAATGAGGTATTAGCTTAATTTGGATTATTCAAATAGCAGCATAAACTACGGCTATGTTAGAAGCCCTCACTGAACTTCTAGAAGTGACCAGATTAGAACCCCATCTTGCTCCGAATTGCAGTGTAAAACACTGATGGCTATTTATAGATGCCAGGCTGAAGAAGTTAGGAGCTTCAGATCTCTAAAGAGTAATGATGGAATGCCACATGGTCTTCATTTTGCCTCTGTCCAAAGTATAAATAGAAAACAGCGTCTGTTCCACTGGAAACCAAAGGCTGCTCTTTAAATATTGGCTGATGTGACATATGCTCCAATATGCTCTGCAGTTCCCCTGCTAAAACACTGCAGCAGTTATCAGTGAAATACTTGTTTTTCTGAAGTGCTAATTCTGATCATAGCTTACAAAGAGTTTACTCTGTTAAAATATTGCAACTGCTTGGGAGATGTGGATTTTTTTTGCTTTGTTTTATATTTTAAAATAACAATACAAAATTACTTACCACTTTATTTACTTACCTTCTCTGCAAGGAGTGGTGCCTTAAAACTTGGGCAATTGTACCTGCATTGGAAATATTCCCTTAGAGATAGCAGCAGTATGAGCAGTACCTGTCTACTTGCATTTAGTTTCACTGTGTTAGAAGATGGCTATAGCCAGGTCTTATTACAAAAATAATAATAATAATGATAATCAGCAAACAAAAAAGCAAACAAGTAAAACCCAACAGTACGTTGGATGGGAATATTTATTATAATTTTAGAGAAATGTATTTCATGAGGGGGAGTGGCAAAGCTTCCAGATTTCCTCAAATTTCACTCCTAGAAGGAACAGGAAATGAGAAGATTCGCAGCAATCTTTCTTGATAACAGTGCAGTATAAAAATGAGAATAATGAGTACAAACTTGCAATGGCAATATTGTTTTTAGTGTTTCTTATTCCCATAAGAAACAACCACAAATACCTCTACTGATTAATATTCAGCTATGCTAATGGATCAAAGGAGGTGATTGAGATGTGTAGCATTCTGAAAATCACGGAAATGAATTGATATAAGCATTAGAAATCTGATTGCATTTTCCTTGCAATAATTTTCCTTCCTCCATCAAAAGTTCTATTTTTCCAGTTTTTAAAGTGGGAATCTAGCAGTTCAGTTAATTTACTTTCCTATTTAATTTACAAAGCTTGCTCTTGCAAACAAAGCTGCTTGGCCCAGTGTCGTCAGCAAATTATCTCAAGTACATCTTGAGCAGTTCTGCGTATTTCAGCACAAGTTTTCTTTGAGAAAATGACTTGTGCAGATCAATCTGCAAAAAGAGACTCCTTCTGAGAGCTGTACTTTAACAGGCACTTAAACATCTCTCGAAATAGAGACAGACTTTTAGCCTGAGAGAAGTTTCTTTCCAAATGGTGTTGGAGGATTGTTACTGGGAGCAGGAAGTGGGGAAGTAAAGTACACCTGGGAAATGTTACTGCCCGTCACTGCTCTGGAATATTTTGAGAAGGATTTGCTATCTTGTGTATCTTTTTCTGCAAGTATTCCAGAGATAATACTGTTTTAGAACACCTTCACATCAAGTATTTCTCTCTGTTTAGCCATTCTTTCAACATAGTCACACAGCTACATATAGCATTACGAGGGAACACAGATGATTGTTATTTGTGGTTTTAACAAGTTGAAGAGTAATTACACAAGAGATTCTTAAGTGAACTCCATAATATCCTTCACTTCTGTAGCAACCAATATGTTTTCAATCCAGAATATTCTGAAATCATGAACAGTATCTGATGTTTGAGGACACTTAATTTCATTTTCATGACAGATGACTGTTTTAGTGGAGGGGTAGCTGACTTGTGGTGGTGGTGGTGGTTTTTTTGAGGGGGAAGTTTAGAAAGAAAGTTGGGATTTTCATGTAATCACTTACCTGGCAAAACTGGAGTTTTAAGCAAAGGATGTTTTGTCCAGAATCCGCTGGGCATCCAGTTCATCATATCTACTGTGGGCCCTAAAGAAATATGACACATCTGGTAGCACCTGATAGCTGAATTCCTCCTACCTTACCTGAACATGGCTAATTTTATCAGTCATTGCCACCCTGCCCAAACTGGAAGAAGAGACACAAGACCTAAGACGTGATTAGTTTAATTTGGTCTACTGTGCCTATTTGGACTTCATATGTTCTTTTCTGCTTTCAAATGGCAAGAGGATTGGATAGATACATTGACAGTGTGCTGCCACCGTAGTCAGTGTACCTCAAACTCAGCATGGACACTTCACCTTCCTCCTCCCCAAAAAACTGAGTTAAATACCAGGTAATCAGAAGAGTTTGTCAGCACGATGGTAGCATATGCAGAGATATCAAAACACTTAATAAACAGATAAATTGAACCTTAGTGTCCTATTGATAAATTCACTAGAAAAACTTAGATATTATTAGATTAGCAATTGTTCCTATACTTCACTGACTCCTTTTTGAATGCCAGAATAAGCACCCAAAGATCCAAAACAGCTGCAGGAGTGGAGCTCTGTAGACACTTGATCCTACCTATTGCAATGGAAGGCTACACAAAGCCGAGGCTTTCCCCTTCCGCTCTACTCCTGTGGGTGCTCAGCATCAGCATGGGGCTTTTCCTGTGTAGTTGTTTCTGGGAAAGTATAGAAACAGACATTACTGCTCTCCTGCCTTCCTGCTACCTCAGACAGCCCAGAAGCCCTCTGAGAAGCAAGGACTTGTCATGCCTTCATTCATCAATAATGACAAGGAAATCCTGATTGCCATTAAAGAACCTTCTTTATATTCTCGCTGGGCTGTAACAAGCATTTCAACTGTTCATTTGTGTTAACGTTGCAAGATAGGGTGTAACCTGGAGACTAACTAATTAAATGCTCTTTGATTTTGAGTGAAGTGTTTGGTGCAGTTTAGACAACAGAGTCTAATTAGCGCTGGATGTTTAATGGAACTCAAGACCCATGAAAAGCAAAAGGTGCTGAAATAAAGTCAGTGAGAGAGATGCGAAGATAAACGAGAGTAAAATAAACGAAGTAAAATAATCCTTTGCTGTGTTAGAAAAATCATTCCCTCAGAACAATCCTATATTAATTATGGACAATTGATAAAATCTCAGCAACTCAAATGTCCGGCTGCTCAAGGGAATATAATGAAAAGTTATCCAACACACACGATGTCAGCATGCAACAGATTAAGGTGTCTCACTCTATCTCAGTGCATTTAATTTCTTCCAGGCAAAAAAATTCCCCTCAGTATTTTTACAAAGGAATAAATACTCGGTTTGCGTTGCTTTGTGCATTATGATTCACAGCACCTCAGCAGGAAATCAAATGTTTGCTTTAGCAGCACCTTTTTCTGACAGTAAATGCAGCCAATTTATGGGTTTCCTTGCTGAGAAAAACATGTATCCAACTTTCTACCTGAATGCAGTTAAGTCTATAAAGTAAAAAAATAATCTCAGATGGGTCTGCAGTGTAGTTTGAAAACAATGAACTTCTATTCAATGCGTGTGTCCTCTCTAAGAGGGGATTAAGCTGAATCGTTTGGGAATAGCAAAGTCTGGGTTGCCTCCCCAGTTCTGCCACTAGTATCTTCTGCTGAAGACCTGCGAGCAAGATACGCCAAATCAGCACAAAAAGCCACAGCCAATTCAATTTTTCAGCACCTCAGGTTCCCAGGCATCACAGAGATAGTAGTCATGACCTCTTTATGTAGTGAGGAGCTCATTTTTGTTTTAGTTTTTGTTTTGCTTTGCTTTGGTGGGGGAATTATGTTTTCCTTTTCTCTTCTTTAATGGCTTTTCAGTGTTGTTTTTTTTTTTCCAATTTATTTCTTTTGATTGAAAGAAAAGTCAGCAGTGAAGTTGGGATGCTGGCAATACGTTATATGTTTACGTTACCAACACTGGTCCCTGAATAACAGCGATTAAAAAAAAAAAAGCAGGGTAATTGTAGTACAAACACAGATACCTTGATCCCACACCAGCAACACATCAGTAAGTGTGGAATTCAACAATTGCTTTCTAAGAAGTAACATTTGTATGGTGAGTTGCAGCATCCCTATCTGGTGGCATATCATTCTCTGTGGCTTACCTTTGACTTAAAAATAGAAAGCGGAATGAGGCATATGCTGGGCTGGACACCTGCATGCAGGGAGGCTTGCTTGTTGGAAAAGACCTCAATAAGGTCTGGCTAAGGTTGCTGGGCAGAACCGGCCCTCCATCCCCAGGATTGAGCAGCTCCAGTCGCTGAGAAACTTGCAGCAGGGTTTCAGAGCTTAACTTCACACAAGCTTGTATGAAGATCATGTCCCAGCCCCAATGATCATGACCCAGGCCTCAGCTCCAATGGGTTGCAACCAGAACCTCTCACATACCACAGGTCACCATGCCAAAATAAGGGCAAATTTCTTTCTGCTGCACTGTGGCTGTGTTTTCCTTCGTGGACTTCAGGTGAGCCACCTCTTCGTGTTTGGATTGGCACCTTACGCTGTTATTGTGAAAGCCAACATCAAGCATTTGCTGAGCTGCCTTCTTACATTACTGTTTGGAGCAAAGTCTGAGTCACAACAGCTGCAAACCAGCATTTTGAAGTCACCGAAGCAGCGTGTCCTTTGGCCATTGGTACAGAAATGACTGGCTGCTTCACAGCCCACCACAAGCAACTTTTACAGTCCAGTTTCCACGCATGTCATGTTGTGATGTGTATTTACTGATTTTTATCTGTGAAAGAGGCCAAAAAGGTTGCCGGGATACTTTTGGAAGATTTTGTCAGATTTAGAAAGTCCGTTTTGTTTACATCTGTACTTTGTCTACAGGCATGGAGCTTGGAATTCAGTTCAGCCCGCTTCAAAGCCAGGGCATGAGCTAACAGTTTACAGTTTGGACATCTGCAAGGAAATGAAAAGGTTATTAGATCACATATATGACATTGGTGCTACAAATGAGAAGTTTGGCATGCACAGAGTGTGCTTACATTTGTGTTTCAGCTTGTATCAAGAGTGCACAGACTGAAGCAACTTGTCCTTGTCCAGCTTACCATTTTGATTAACGTGGTAGAGTTTAGAAATTGCTTGGTGGGCAGCACAGCACGCCCTTGAAATGAAGGAGCTGGTTTCATTCTGGTTCATGCCGAACCAAAATATATGCTCCAGAAACACGGATAATGTGCTTCATCTGCTTACTGGTGTTCAGTCCAGGGGGCTAGAATAGATCTAGTACTGACTTGGGTATGGTCTGCGAGTTGGGTCTTTACCCTACCGCTGAGTGTTTCTCTCTACAGGCATCTTTCTGGTGGGCAGTGCTATTATCTAATGCATCTGTAGCCATAGTGGTTTTTCTCTAAGACAATATTTTCACTTTCTCCACTCTCCTGTCTTGGAGCTACTGCCATTGCAGAGGACAGTACCGTTTCAGCAGTTACAGCAGCAGGGTTTCATACAGAACAGTACAGCACACAACGTGGCACCATATGTTCCTGCCCTTCAGCGTCTCACAAATATCAATTAATTCTAGCAGGCATCAACATAGAAGCAAACGCTAATTAGAGATTTGGAGAAAGGCATGACATTAGCAGTCTAAATATTGGGGATAATTCATGCTATGCTTAGATGTACACGAAGGGGGACAAACTGAAGGTCATTTGCGTATTTGCATTAAAAAAATGGTGATAGAATTTAGCCCTCTGTTTCCCCCCAGCTTGCTAAGCTAGAGATTGCATGGTGAGAGCTGAATCACAGGAGATTTGGAAAAGAAGCTCATATTCAGTGCAATGAACAGTAAGTCAGCGAAGATTCTCATGTTAGGGGCTCATGAGCGAAACATTGAGCTGCAAGGAAGATACCTTCCCTCTGGAGTTTTGTGAATGAAAAAGAGCTTCTTAATGCTACTGAAATATGACTAACACATTAGCGAAAATAATTTTTCTGAAAGTGTGTATTCATATAATTCCAATTATTTGGGAGAATATATCTTTCCTTCTAAGTGTGCTAAATTTTGACTTAAATTTACAAGAGCCTTATAAGTTATTCATTTATAATAACTGTGAAGCTTCTGTGACCTCAAGGAAGAGGGATCTGATTTCAGGCTTAAATGCTCTTATGTTATGTGGATAAATGACAAAAAGCAGAGCAGAATTTGCTGATTTTCTTCAAGACTCTGAAGTACAGTGACTCGATGCCAGGATCTTACTGCCAGCAGGAGGGTGAAAGTGGCAGTTAGGTCTCCATCTAGGTAAGTCTGCAGTGAATGGAAACAATATAAGATGCAAAAACAAACTGTAGCTTTAGGAGATTGGGTATGCAAGATCTTTCAAAGGTCCCAGGCTCCCAGCTAGAGAATTAGAATATCAACAGTGACATCTTCTCTAATTTCTGCAGTTGATTAAAGGAAAACAAAACAAAACAAAACAAAAGCCCATAAATTTAACTGCAAGTCTGTATTTTGAAAGGCAGCAAGAAGAATGACCGGAGTGCTCAAAGTCATGGAAGTCCTCAGCGACCATATCTTATCAAAATCTCTGGAGAATTTCCATCCTGTCGATTGCAACCTGTCAGGCCACTTCTATTGAAATATACGGTGCAAACATAATTTATTACACGTTAACAAAAAAAAAGAGTAAAAAAATACCTACTGAATTTCCAGCTCTATTTGCAGAATTCAGCAGATTTCTTCTTCTCCAGTGCCAGTGAAGTCTGTAGAGACAATACAAGTGTTTCTCTTGGAGCAGAATGTCATGCCACTGGTGGCATGTCCTCGTCCATCAGCTCTCCTTTGTTTCCTGAAGTGGGTTAAAACAGTCCTTTAATTTTCTGTTTTTCTGTAGAATCTTTGTTGGTGCTAGAGGGGAAATGTTGAAGAGCTAGTTCAAGCTGAGAAGATGAGAAATGCTGAAAACTTTAAGACTGGTTTTCATGAAAGATTAAATAAAAACAACTGGAACAACAAGACTACTGCTAGGTCTGCATTTCATCTGCTATTGACATGGATTAGTGCTGAGAATGAAGAAATTAAATGGATGAAGCTCAGAAATGTAGACAGGACCCTGGAATGCCGCTCATGCAATTAGTTCAAATGAAACTTGAGTTAATATCTGGTGCTGTGTGTTGTTTTTCAAGTCACAGCTGTTGCTTTATGAGGAGGGAGGTGAGGAAAGAGAGAATTCAGTGTTGTTGTTTGTGCTTAACTTACTGCAGGAATACCAGAACTCTGAAATTGAATCCCAGTCCTAAAGCATGGCCTTTTCACTGTCCGTCTATCTGTATTATTTCAAAGACTGTGAATGGCACAAGGTCACCAAATCTCAAAAGGGAAACTAAAAGCACTTTAAGACCTCAAGAGAGAGAAAACACTGAGGTTTAGGTGCACCAAGTAGAATATTCCCCCAAAAGTGCACCGCCTCTCAATCTTAAAATATTGAAATCCATATAAGACATAGCTTCAGGCCTGTTTAGTGGTTAGATAAAAATTATCTAAAAATTATAAAATTAGAATTCTGATTAGATAATTAGAAAATTATCTAAACAAATAGTCACTATAACCAAACTGGACTAAAATTTCTGTTGGTTTTTGTTGGTGTTGTTGATTGGTTACTTGCTTTTCGGCTTTCTTCAAGTGTGGCTTTTCTTCTTGCCCTTCTCAATCCAATGGCTCCTTGAAGACTTCACACCTCAGATCATCTAACTGAAAGACAGACACAGCCATATTGTGGATAATTGTTGCCAACGGTAGCCTTACTATTAACTCTAGTCATCCAGGACTGATTTTCTTTCTTCTAAGTCATTTCCTTTGATCCAAGGACTCTAGAATCCCCTACACTGAGATTTATTGGTCTTTCAAAGAGCAGATAAATTTCAGCAGTTTACTGAGCACGGCCCTACTGCCCAGAAGAGAAGCGAATAGTCACAAAATGTCCAGAATGCATTTCACCTTCAGGAGACAATTTTATTCATGACCAAGCCCGAAAGAAAGGTCCAAAACTTTCAGGGAAGGTTAAGCAAATTAGG
This sequence comes from Aquila spilogaster, assembly GCA_024606505.1. Classification (NCBI taxonomy): domain Eukaryota; kingdom Metazoa; phylum Chordata; class Aves; order Accipitriformes; family Accipitridae; genus Aquila; species Aquila spilogaster. The sequence continues at coordinate 10,698 of JANHGO010004648.1, read as the reverse complement.
TTCAGAGGTAGTTATGTGCATCATATGAAAACAAATCAAGAAGAGAGTAATGCATGCTGACCATGCAGTACAAAACAATACATATGCTTACGGTAACATATTTTTGTGTTCTGTATTTTGTCTTTGGGGGACGACACTGGAAGTTCTTGAATGTTAGACAGCTCTTAAGCAGCGGATGTAAAAATTCTATTTGTGAGGGTTTCCTGCTCTCAGGAAGGCGAAATTCAATAGCAGAAAATAAGTGCTTTATATTCTTTTCTTTCTGAAAAGACTTATTTATGGTAGAAACTCTAAAACGCTTAATCCTAACTAAGACATGACTATCATATTTGACAAATGTCTGAAATGGAAAGAAATGGCATTAGTGGATTAGTTGTGCATCAAAATTCTTAAGGTATTCTTCGGCCTTCGGTCTCATGGGAGAGTTTGCTAGAAAGGAGAGTAATGCCCCTCTGACCTGACTGACAGCTGGAAATGCAGCAGCAGTTTTCCTGTTGAATTCAGACTGCTGCATGATAAATGCTGCTTTAAAGTGAAATCTTGAAATATGAATGTGAATTCTTTGCATTACATTTGGCATTGCTGACCAAAGGAAATGTGCTAGGCCCCACCATTTGTGACTGTTCTGTATCTCGCAACAACTCAAAGCAAAAGTTTGATTAATCTCATTTCATGAACATATTGTAATTCGTGTTTGTCCAACATTTGTATGGTCCAACAGACAACAGAATTGGAATTTCTAATTCTATCCAAACAAAGAGAGCGCTCTCTTTTCTAACAGTGGAACTGGAGGAGTGCCCAAATTTCCTTCTGCTTCCTTGCTGGTTGTTTCAGGAATGTGAGGACTGTAGCTCGCTATGAAATGGTACTGAGGTGACCAAAACACCTGCCATCTTTAGGGCTAAAAATGGAAGTCAATTATTTGACCTCCTGTTTAGAGGAAGAGGTAAATGCATTATTTCTACACTGAGTAGTTCCAGAATGTGCATAGACATCACAGTGTTAATCATCTGTATAAGGACCCCAATCAATAAATTGTGAGACGATGGCACAGAAAACTGCTGAGGTCGCGCTCAACATGCTTGTGCAATGTAAGTAACAAAAGCAGTTTTACAGCTTGGTGACTGAAAGGACATAGGTGTATGGAGCACTTATTGAAGTAGACAAAAAGCAGATTTTCCCCCCTGGGCCAGTTTAGATCCATCCTTGAAGCCATGCTGAGTGCTGGGGTGAAGGAGGGGACTATGCATTTCAAACCTGGCAGCAGGCACTCTGCTGGAAGCACACTGGGGCTGCTGGACCTCAGAGCAAGCCTTGGTTGCTCTTCATGGTGTTCAAAGGTGGGGAAAGCTGAGGCACTCAGTGGAAAGAAAAGTCATGTACTAAACCTTGCTTATTCTATTCAGCAAAGGATCATCAAAGTTTACTTTCAGGAAAGAAGTTATTGTTTTTGACATTTCTGGGGTTGTAGTAGGGTTAACTGTGGCTGGGAAAATGACACCAGACTATGAAACGGGATGAAACCTGAATACAGCAGAATCTGAAGAAGTTGTGCGGGCAGAAACTATAATGGCATGACAGGGCAGGAGGATAGAGAGGGAGCATCATCCTAGCAAGCCTGGCAAAGGTATAGATGCCAAAGACAGGGGATAACCCCACAAAGCATGGTTAATAGGATCCTGCCTGGAACTTCCAGAGTCCTCCTGGCATGAGGACAGGAAAGATGAGGTTGTGGCTACTTGAAGGTGTGAAGTACTGCAGAGGAAGCTACTGAGATGAGCTGCAGGCAGAAGGAGGAGGAGGATGGGTACGGCAGCAACAAACCTCTGGTCCTGTGGGGTCAGTGGTCATCAGCAGCACCTGGGGCACTGGGGCAAGCTGGGACAGCAGCAGTGGGACAGGCACTGGCAGAAGACCTGGTGTGTGGGGACAGGCAAGGGGAAAATACATTACATACAAATCAAACTATTTTGTCTTAAATGGCCTAGATTTTCACAATCCAAAACAGAAACTCCATCTGCTCTGACTTATTTGCGATGTTGCAGGCTAGCATAAAAATGTTTAAATCTTTTATACATAAAACATAAAGGATTAGCATAAATTAACATCTGAAGTTCAACATTCCTTCATAGCTGTCTGTATTTCTGTTCTAGAACTGAAAGAAAAAGAAAATCACTCTTTGTTTTAAGCCAAATTGTTTTCCCTGCAAGGATTTCTTTCAGAATAAGCCTTGCTGACTCATCTGCCCCAAATCTCTGTGGCCTGAAGTAGATTAACTTTCCATTATGTCATTAACTGCCATTATGTCCACATTTACTAAATTTCCTAGGAACTTTTAAGTGCAGAGGAAAAAGAAATGGTAACTAGGAAACCTCCTGCATCTGATCCTGGATTAACAGATTTTGGGAGGAATTTGATGGAAGATGGACAGCAGGCTGAGCTTCTCTATCAACGTGGGGCTTTATTTCCTTGGCCTTCAATTTGTTACACATTAATTGCCATTAATTTAGAGATTCACAAATGGTTGCACACTTCTAATACTTGAATGAATAATTGTCAGCGATCCTGAGAGCACACAAGTTAGGGCACGGTAGCCAAGATATGGTAAAATACACTGGTAACAGCTGTTGGACAGAGGGCTGCCAACAAACCCTTCAGCCTGACACAGAAGAGTCACACACTGGTGTGTGCAATGAGAGTGGTAGTGCCTGAGGTGGACTGGAACCAGAACATCTGCCTCTGTTTTGCAGAAATCAGAAGTAGCTTGGCAGACGGAAAACATTATGAGACATAATGATCATAACACAGCTTTGAAGAACAACTCTAGGAAAAAAAATCTCCTCAGACAGCTAAAACATTGCTCACAAATACAAAGTGCAAAGCAGCTGTAACGAGAGCCCACCCACTGCCATTGTTGTGGATAGACAAACTGGGCAAAACTGCTTTTTTCGGTGCTGGTCTTACCAGGGTTGTATGGTCTAGCACAGAGTACAGCATCTATACCACCATGCCACACAGGTCTGGCTCCAAACCACAAGGAGAATTCCAACACAAACAGAATGCCTGCACAGTCATTTTCTTGAGGTCACAAACAATCACTTTGCTTGACGTGAAGACTTAATGCAGAGCCTCAGATCCTGGGAAAGGGAAAAAAGGAGGTTACATAAAGTTATTGCTGTAACTGGCCTCTGAAAACATCCTGATTCTGTTTTTGCTTTTCAGTAATGATCTTTGATTGAGTTACTGCATAGCTTTGGTTTCTTTGCAGTGATTATGCCATGATGGAGGAAAACAAGCACTGGGCAGCACGGGCTGTGCTGTCAGTGGCTGGTGGAGAAGGAACAGGGCCAAGCTAGTGGTGGCCCTGCCATTCCCTCCCATCTGAGGTCCTTCTCTCCTTCCCTGCCTCCCGCCCACCCCCTCCTCTCCCAGAGGGGGAGTTGGAACAGCGGTGATAACATTTAACTTCTAGGATTTAATGAAATCGTATCTCCATAGACAGGAAACTTCACAATAGGTAGATACTCAAGCATGGTGACAGGCACCCAAAAGCTGTGCTCAAAACCCCAGCTCCCACTAATCCCAAAGAGCATCAAGCAGCCATATATCTGAGGACCTGGTCCAAATTGCGTTATGATATGGACCACAGCATAAGATGGAGCCAAACCCTAGGATTGTGCTGTTTTAAGCAGTGACTGCTTAAACAGTTGCTTTGCTGTTTTCTGTAGTGGTCCTAACAGACACACTCCGGAACGATCTGTGCTTCTCCAAATGTTGTGTGCTGCTCTCATAGAATTTGAAGAACTCTTGCTCATTATTCACTATCACATCTGCACTTGAAGAGAAACGTGATACTCTAAAAACACCTAATAGGATTTGTTTTAGTATACCAGAAAAGAATTGCTACTAAGAAATGACATTATAGTTGGTTATAATGAATTTATACCCTTTTTGTCTTACGCCCGATATAAAACTCCGCCATAAAGCACAGAATTACGGAAATGAAGCTGGGGTTGCAAAGGGACATCCTGAAATGAAGCTGCAAGTTTCCAGAGGCAGAAGAGCGAGCAGGAGCTGCAGCTCAAGTATAATGCCTGGGTGGGCTGAAGCAGCGATGAGACATGATATGAATTCTGCCGGGCTCCAGCTATCACAGGGGACAAAACGTGATTTGTTAACGTCTGCAGGAGCTGCTGTGGGAGAAATGCGTCCGTGAGCAGCACTTGTACAGAAAGTCAGCAGAACTCCTGTCTCAGCAAAATCACTTGAGAATAGGGTTTATCATAAGCTGCTGATGCTATACGCTATCGCACCAAGGCATTGAAAGCCATTAATTTTTTCTTGAGAACAACTGCAGGAGATGCACCTGATGGCTGGACAGCCTCACTACATGGGGGGAAAAAAGGCACATGTCTCTTTGTCAGGAATGTATAAGTAATTATTTGCACTTGTTCATTCTGGAGGAGAGAAATCGTTTGCTTGTGAAATAGTAAAACTACGCATTTTAAATACTTGATCCTCTGCTGTCAGAAAAACGCTATTGCAAAAGCACTTTCCAGTAGCTAAGATTTGTGAAAGACATTCAAGCCCTTGGTGGAAAAGTCCTTGGATTTAAGCATCTTATCTTTTTCTTTAGTGAAAGAATAAGTAAGAACATTGCCTATTTAGGTGAATCTATATGCTTAGTAAAAACTTTATAGGTTTTTCAACTGGCTATTAGATTCAGAATGAACCCATTTAGGCATTGTTATTCTTCCCTTGTTCTTGGCTGAAATGCTGGGTTTCGTTAATGCACGTGGCTGTTTAATGGGGTCAACACAACACTGAAAGAATAATTGTCAGGAACAGGGTAAATTGTTTTCTCTGTGGTTTATTGTTACCATTACTGTTCTGAGAAGTATATCAAACAAAGTTACCTAAATCGCCTCTGAGAACCTCATTGCAGCGTGATGGATTCCCACAATTTAGCTGGCAGAACAGATTGCCTCGTGCTCCTCACACACTGCTGGGCTTCCTCCCCCCGCTACTCAACTCTATAGACATCGTGTTTTAATAAAAAGTTACGGTTGTGCTGCTTCGCCTTCACCACGGACTCGAAATGAGCACGTCAGACACACTTGAAGTGATTTCTATTTCTTTTCTCAATAATTTTTCAGAGCAAGAATAATAATTCTGCGGATTATGATAATACTCTCTAAAAATGCTTTATAGTAACTCTCCTGAAGGGTTAAAGTTGAATGAAAATGCAGGTACACGAACAAAGTGTACAAGTTAATTAGGTCCAGCAGTAAAAACTTAAAGAATATTTCCTCTGGAATGCAGTCATGTAAAAATGACTTCTGATTTCCAATTGAATAGCTCCTTACGATATCCAGTCACATCCGCTCTCTTGTTTGACATAAATGGCTTTTATTACCTTTTCCCCTTGAGATACACTACATACCAATGCCATTTGAAGTCTCCTTTCAGAGCAGAACCACATCTCATGGCCAGAAAGGGACACCGTCTTCAGCGATCCTTGCAGACCTGCACAGCCCTGCTCTCCCCGCACTCAGGCACACGCGCTGTACAGATGGGATTCCTCTAAATTTGTTCCATTATTGTACGACTTGCAGTTTACTGTAGGTATCCAGAGAGGTAAGCTGACAGGCAGCTGCATGGAAGGGTGATATTTCGGGTGATATTTCTCCCCTGACAACACCAGGTGGACCCCAGCACAGGAAAGAACAACGCGGTATCATGAGATATTTTTGCTGAATGTGACACCTTCAGTTCAGTATCTTCCAGGCTCTTTTGGCTCTGAATCTGAATTTACAGATAGAACAGGGATATGACGTTGACCCTTCACCTGACAGTAATACATTTTTTTTTTATCTTTTAATAACATACAGTATTGCAGCGTTGTGATTTCAGGAAGCGCTTTGAGTAAACAAATCATATTCATTGCCTAGAGGCTAACGTGGCTTCCCAGAGTCTATACAGATTACAGATAAGCTAAAGAATAGGGTGGGAAAAGTTTTGAGCTAGCTAACAGCAGAATTTAAGGGTACATATGCGCACTGGGTAGTACTAAGCTTTAGATTTTTTCTTAAGGTACAGTTGTTGGTAGAATTTCTACAACTGATTTCTTGACACCATTGGAACCAAATATCCAAACAGTGGAGGATTTGATGTTAGGTCTTTAGTGCAGCTTCTCTGGAAAAAAAGAAAAGCTTTACGTACTCATACGGTGTGGCCGTCTACGCGGAGCAGATTGGTTTTGAATTTAATCTTCAATCTATAATTTTGCTTAAATTTCACGTCATACAGAAAGCAGTCCTCTACAAATTCTGATTCCTCCTCTGTCCACCAGGAGTTAGGAGGAGAAATACAGACCCAGCAGTGCTACCTCTCCCCGTCCCGTGGCAGACGCTCTGTAGTGGGGACAGCTTTTGGTCTGGGCTGATTCTATGCTGCCATGGGTAATCAGAAGGAAAATTAGCCTTTTTCAGTTGAATTAATTGCCTCTATTTATTCTGCTCCCAATTCAGTTTTTAGTTATTATTTATAGGCTATTTAAGAAAGATTGCATCTCTTCTGCAAAACCACTGTCTTCAGCAAAACCACTGTCAGAAATAAGAGCAGTTGTACAAAAACCTGAAATAATGCAGTATTTCTCATTTCAGTTGGATGTGCCTTCCATACTTAGTTTTTGGCTTGAAAAGAAAGCCATTATGTTCAGATAATAGCTTTCCCAGCCAAAAGCATGCACTCATATGGAAAAGATTGACTGTTAAACTCTAGCAAAATCTGTAATCTACACACAATGCCGTTTTATAATAGAAGCCTACTCTAAGGCATTTTGTTTTTATTTTTAAAAACTCCTGAGAAACCACCGTGTCGAGGTGTCTGAAAACAGACAGGAGCCCAAAGCCTGTGCTTCTGACAAAAGCACGTTTGTTCAGCGCTAGGAAAGGTTGGGAAGAGTGTATCAGAGCTGTGGCAATGTAGAAAACACTGTCATCCATGAAATCCTAATGCAGAGAAGCCGGGTAACCTCATTTTGTGCCATCCTTACTATTGATCATACGTAATTACTGCTAAATAATCCAGGGCTCCGTTCATTAAAGTCAGGCTTAGGTAAAAAGCCACACTGCTGCCTTAATGATATACCTTGATGAATGTTTTCCCCCTTGCTACAACTCTCAGTCGCTCACTTGAGCAGCCCATGTAAAGCATCCTCTAATAAACGTGAATTTTCCCACAAACACAAGCTAGCAATGTGCAGGATTATATGGTGCAGTGTTCCCGAGGGTTGGGTTCGCCTAGGTTTTGAAGGACCCTATCCCCAAGGATTTTCCTGAAGCTTAAGGAAGGTGAGAGGCTATGAGCAGCTCTGCCAAGATGGCTCTTGTATTGTGCACTGTTGCTAAGCTTAAATGGAAAACTAACAGTGTGAGCTGGCATGGTCAGAGAAAACAAACTGCTTCTCAGGGGTCTCCAGTGATGCCTCATGTTTGCAAAGCTTCAGGCCCCAGCAAGCAAAGCCAGGTTTTGCTGTACTGTCAGAGCATCAGCTCTCCCCACAGAGACCTCTTCCCATTGCTCTTGGCCAATGCAGCCGTCTCCCTCCCCAGGCCCTCTTGCTGCCTGTCACAAGGCAGATGCCCCCCAGTCTGGTTTCTTGCTCCCCTTCCCTCCCCCACACACTGGGATCCTACAAAGCCAGCCCAGGCCCTGACTTGTCAGCACTCCCCATGGCCCAGCCTCGAGCCTCCCAACCTCCTCTCCCCACCTGCTCTCTCCTCTTGGCACCAGCACAGAGCAGGCCTACCTGTATCTCTTGGAGGAAGGCAGAAGTCCTGGTCTGGATGCGATGGAGAAGGCAGCAATGCCAGACTCTTCGCTCTGTTTCCTTGTGCAACGCAGTTCTGAGGACCATTTTGGAAGTCAGCTGCATTGTGCTGGTGTCCTCCTCTTGTGCTGTCCTCCCTTCCTTCGTTTTGCTCTTCTCAGAAGCAAGCATGAGCTGCTTGTCTCCATGTTTATTGCCTGCGCAGCACCCAGTGCTCCATCAGAGCTATAGCAGCACGCCAGATCTCATGTTGTCAGATAGCTATGCCAAACACCATCAATTCTGGTTGGATTTTTTTTTTTCCTATCAGCACTGCTTCTCTCTTTCCACGCTGTTGTTTATGTTAGGGAGCAGCTCCCTGTAAATACCAGAACAGCCACACTTTGTCTCCTTTTAAGTGCATTCCTACAAGCTCCCTTTTGCCCCAATAGCTGCCAAAATACAGCCAACAGGTGCTCTGCCAACTGGCTCGGCTAAACCTCATCTCCATTCCACCTCACCTGTGCCACAGCAGTTATTCTTTTGCCATGCTGAAGCCTATGTGGCCAGGCTCAGAACAACATTTTTTCCCACTTTTTTACACCACCTGTAGCAACACGAAGGGAGCAGACCATGGCTAGGAATCACAGAGATGTAGCAATACATACACAGCTTAGGATCTGACCCAACCTTATAGTTTATAACATGAAGTTAAAGAGATTCCTTTCAAGAGGTAACAGAGAAATTTGGGGTCATTTCTTGCCATCAGCTACACACAGCACTATGGCAAACAGCCATTATTTGTGCCAGCTTTGCTCTTTTCCCATGTTAAATCACAAGGAGCAGGGTCTTCAGACTTGAAATTGGCTTTTCACAATACGGTGCCATAGCTGAGCGCTTATTTTTTGGAAGCCTACATATATTCTTTGCTTGTTCTGTATCAAAGATGATATGCATATGCATGTCTGAAGGTGGTAAATATAAACGAAGAGAAGCTTCATGTGCAGCCTGGCCCAATGCACTATGCACTCCTTGATCTTGGAAAAACAGAAAGCACTGTAGTTGGCAGATGACCTGCTGACATTCAGACATCACCTCAGTACCTTTTATGATAAACTTGCAGCTACCCCAGAGAACAAGGAAGTAGCAGCTTGAAATTGCTTTCTGTTCACACCCATAGATAAGTCTGCATTCCTCACTGCTCTTCCCAAGAGCCTCCTGCGCCACAAATCACAGCTGTATAAGATTCCTCATTATATCTACTTAATTAGGCAGAAGCATTGATAAACTTATCACAACAATACGTAGTCTGACTCTTTGGTTGCAAAGCCCTTCATCAAACCAGGAACCCTGCTCACACTGATGCGAGCAGCAAGATGCAGAGATGCTCTTATCTGCTCAAAAGCAGGATGCATTTCTTCCCACCGTCCCTCTGACTGTGGATTTGCTACAGCCCTCCATCGCCCCCTTTGAGCAGTTTTAGAGTCAAACAGCTGCAAGTGAGTGTTGAAAGCTGAGGTCTCAGCCAGACAGAGCATGCATCTCTCTAACACCCAGCAAGGAGGTAGGGAGACCCAGTCCAGTCTTACATGGAGAAACACAAAGAACTCTGCTGCTACAATGAGTTATGTATGCAAGCCCTCAGCAGGCCTATGCTAAGGGAACATTAATCGCCTAACTGTGAAAAGCAGCCAGCAAACTGGAATTCTGCTCTGGTGCATTGATGGCTACGTCTTGTACTTGCCCCTCAGCATTGGACCCTCAGTTGCCCATTGCCACGTTGATAGGAGAATTCCCAGCCTCCTCCCATTAAAGTCCCATGCAGAGTTATCCAGGGACCATTTCTAATAAAGAATCTGCATCTGCAGCACATCCAGAATGGTGCAGCTCAACACTAATGGGCATATCCTCACGTGTCAGCAGGGCCTAGATGCATTTCATTTTAACTAAGTTGTTAGCAGAACTGTCACAACACGTGTGAGAAGGACCAAGTTTTACATAGCACTCATCAAATCCTGGCTTTCTTTACATCTAAGTGTTTTACTTTGCAGCCACACCTGGGCAATGCCCTCCCGCCTCTGGTCGCTCCATTGATGCCGTGCGCAGTCACACAGCTTCACAGGGAGGACAAAGTTTCTTTTGCCATGGTGCTGATGAAGGCAGAAGATTACTACAATTACTTCTGTGTAATTGGACTGCTGCTAAAACAGAGATATATATTTAAATCTTATTTATAATTCCATGTTCTACATAGCTTAAGGTTCCATGTCCTACATAGTTTAAGGTTCAAGCACTAGAAGGGAAGAAAAAGAGGGAGGTAAAGGCCTGGCACCAGTAGACTTTTCACACAGATGAAATTTTGTGTCCTTGCTACGTTAATTCATACCAAAACAACCAGCACTGAAATATTTTACTACTTGAAGTGGCATCATGAGATTGAAAGAATTCCACCGAGGTGGAGCAGTAGGAGGAATCTCCAAAGAATGAATCTCAGAATTACTGCCCTGGTCTCTCTTGAGACTCAGCATCATTCAGAGCACATTGACAAGGTTCCTCCCCAAAACAGCAGACGAAATTTAATGGATTGCAAGCTGTCCTCGCAAGATGTTCCTACTATAAGGGACATCAAAATCTTAAGCAAAATTAAAGACTTTTGGCAAGTCCTGAGTTACTGCATGCTCCAGACAGCTAGAGGCAAAAAGAAAAAGATCAAGTTAGACTCATTTCAGGAGAGATTTGAATAGTTTATTTTGCCCAATCAGAGCCCTTCAGCATAATGACACATTCATATACACATATATGAACATTTTTTTTCTGAAACATTAATGTATAATACATTTTAAATTTAAAATACCAGCTGCACAGGTATTTTTATTTACAAAAAT
>JANHGO010004647.1:0-24562 GCA_024606505.1 Aquila spilogaster | reverse complement strand
TCCCCATCTCTCCTGTAGGCCCCCTTTAAGTACTGAAAGGCCACTATAAGGTCTCTCCAGAGCCTTCTCTTCTCCAGGCTGAACAACCTCAACTCTCTCAGCCTGTCCTCACAGGGGAAGTGCTCCAGCTCTCTGATCATCTTCATGGCCCTTCTTTGGACCTGCTCAAGCAGGTCCATGTCTTTCTTATGCTGGGGGCCCCAGAGCTGAACGCAATGCTCCAGGTGGGGTCTCACGGGAGTGGAGCAGAGGGGGAGAATCACCTCCCTTGACCTGCTGGTCATGCTTCTTTTGATGCAGCCCAGGATGAGATCAGCTTTCTGGGCTGTAAATGCACACTGCTGGCTCATATTCAGTTTTTTATCCACTAATAACCCCAAGTCCTTCTCTGCAGGGCTGCTCTCAATCCATTCTCCACCCAGCCTGTATTTGTGCTTGGAATTGACCAGACCCATGTGCAGGACCTTGCACTTGGACTTGTTGAACTTCACAAGGTTCACACAGGCCCACCTCTCCAGCCCGTCAAGGTCCCTCTGGACGGCATCCCTTCCCTCCAGCTTGTCGACCGCACCACACGGCTTGGTGTCATCGGCAAACTTGCTGAGGGTGCACTCAATCCCGCTGTCCATGTTGCCGACAAAGATGTTAAACAGCACTGGTCCCAGTACTGACCCCTGAGGAACGCCACTCATCACTGGTCTCCACTTGGACATTGAGCCATTGACCGCAACTCTTTGAGTACGATCACCCAGCCAATTCCTTATCCACCGAGTGGTCCATCCGTCAAATCCATGACTCTCCATTTTAGAGACAAGGATGTCATGCGGGACAGTGTCAAACTCTTTGCACAAGTCCAGGTAGTCTTGTCATATTCAGGTGATATTATTCAGGCTGGAGTATTTAGGCCATGTGTTTTCAATAAAAGCCTGAGGCTTTTCATTGGTCATCCAATTCATCTGCAGCTCTGTGAGCTGAAGGCAGCGTTATGAGAAAGCTGTCTTCTGAACGGATGTGTTAAGTGACTGCATGGTGAAATCAGAGAGGAATTACTCTCTTTCACCTCCCCTGCACAGCACTACAAAAACCTGACTGAGGGACACTGTGATTTTTCTTTTCAGTTTGAAACATCACCATTAAAATTTCTGCTGTGCCACACTAGGTTTCAGTCAGAGCTGGAGGCAGAATGCCTGACCAAGTGATTCCTGGTCTGATACAATATGAAAAGTCTTATCTCCTGAAGAGCCAGCTAACAGCAAATGCGCAGAACAGCTTTGAGGAAAGGACTTCATGCACCCCTTCTAGAACTGCAGTCTGGTATTTCCTACCAACATTTTCTTCACAACATTTCCAAAGTCTGTATCACAGCCACCTTTGCACTGGTGGTTTACTGCAATGCACATGAATATATCAGTACCAGCACAGATTTAGTAAGGAACAGAATTTGTCTTTAACAGCTGATTTGGAAAGCTAAATCACTTTTAACTCCTGCACAATGTTAGAAATGGATAGAACTCTGCATTGAATTTTGCCCTTTTCAGCTCACCAAGGAGAATTCAAACTAACAGCCATTAATAATTCCAGGTATAATAAGCTGATAAAATTTGATTAGTGGTGGTACGAATATTTGTAATGACAGAAAGAAACAACTGTATTCAGACCTTTCTACCTACTTGCAATAAACACGCATTTACTTTTACAGATATCTTGTTTATTCATGGATTAGCTTTTGGTACTTGTTTTTGAGTTTGTAGATGAATCCTTTGGTATTTACTGTAATCATATATGTATATACTTGAGACCTGTGGTTTATAATCACCTACTGTATTGTCTTGCTTCCTGATTAAATGACTGCACTTTTAATAAATGGAAGGAAAATAACTCAATGAGATTACAAGCTGATTCTGAAAAACAATTCTCAAATTATCATGAAAAGACACTTCCAAACATTTAAGTTCACAGCTGTTGGAATAAACCTCAAAACATTTTGACAAAGATTCATTTTAAGAGACACTTTTAAATGATGCAGACTCTCTGTATTAATTAACTTGCAGGGCTAACCGCAAAGTTGAAGGAGATAAAGAGTTACTGGAAGTGTCTCTTTCCATTCCCATAGAAACATAGAATCATTTAGGTTGGAAAAGACCTTCAAGATCATTGAGTCCAGCCGTTAACCCAACACTGCCAAGTCCACCACTAAAACCATGTCCCTAAGTGCCACATCTACAAGCTGAGGGTGCAGCAGGGCAGCACTGCAGTCCTTTGCAGACTCCTCCATCACACACACTTAGGGAGCCAGACAGAAGTTGTGGCATGACTCAGAATATGCCCTTATCAGCATCTTGGTAAGGTAACTGAGATGTGGGCTAAAACCTCTTTCTAATTGAAGCCACATGCCACTGATCCATCATAGCCACAGTATCTGACATGGGGTTGCACCCACTAAGGGTTTCAAGTAACAGAAAGCTGCGATATTTTGGGGTTCAGGATTCTTGATCATTATAAACACATCCCATATGGCAGCTGTAAAGAGCTGTTGTCCATCCAAATCACAGGTGGTCTGAATTACTATTTACTTCCCAGTGCTGACATCTGTTTTTTTTATGGATGAAAAGAAAAGCTGACTTCTGATCACCTCTAAACTTCCAGAAAGTTTAGAATCAGGTTCTGTATTCTTACGTAGGGTATCTAAGAAAGAATTTATGTTAGTTTGATGATAATCATGCATGTGAGCACTTTGCTTAATACAAATGGATTACAGCATATGTCTAAGTGTTATTATGATATGGCACCATTTTGCCTACTGCCACAAAAATGTCTCAAAGCATACAACATAACTCACAAATTTGAACAAAGGATTGGCCACAGTCAGTCCAACAGAAATATAATTTTAACAGTACTATAGTTTACTGCGTACATTCATTCCTGAATGCTGTGCTCTCCCCTCCACTCTGCGTCATCCGTGTCCCTTTAGATTGCAGAAGGGAGCACCTACTGCTGTGCTCTGCAGCCCTGAGCCTGATAGGGCCCTGGGGCATGACAATCCCAAACAGCAAGATGATTAGCAATTTTTTCCTGTATTTGTAAAGGCTCCAGCTTCCGCCCCTTACCTCAGTGCAGTAGTGTTTTTCAAGCCTTTGACTTTCCTTTTGCTTCTGACAGGTCAGGGAGACCACAGACACGATGGTGCCGTTGCCGCCGCTCTCTTGTGATGCTGTCCAGGATGTCAGGGCAGTAGTGGAGCTTAGCACCGTCACGGCCACATGCTGGGGCTTTTCCGTGAGCTCTTCTATCCATTCACCTGTGGGGCCTGGGACAAGTCCCAAAAGCACACGTGAGCAGGCCACCCTGTGCATTTGAGGCATACATGTTAAAACATCCTTCTTTCACGGGATCATTTACTACTAGTGAAAGAGGCTGGACTGACAGTTGTCCATCTCCACAGCCCTCAGGCAGTGAAGGTGGCAGCCCCTGGGAAACAGCCTGTGGCTGGTGCTATTTCACCTGTAGCAGAGCAGATGATGAGACGAACGTCCCTGTTTGAAAATTCGGATTGCAGTAGTCTCTATTGCTTACCAGAAACCACCCAGCAATATCAGATTTGCTCCAAGGGAATGCTTAAAAGCAGTGCTATCCAATCATGGACAGATAATTGACAAATATTAAAGGATAAGCATATAAAATTTTTTGCTTCTCCACATACTAACATACCCTCCAAATGTACTACAGCCTTGAAGCGTGAAAATTGAGTTCACAGAGGTTACCACCGTGAAGAATTTCATTCTCCATTAGACTTTTTGAAGGACTTGCTAGAGAACACAGGTTTAAATGTAGATAAAATAACAATTTGGAAAATAAGTTCAGCTAGACTTGGTCAAAATTTCATATTTCATTAAAATCGTCAGCTTTTCATGTTACTTTTAAGTGACGTTTGTGACAGCTCTCTCTCTGACATTCCTTCCTCCATGCAATTCTAATGGTACTTTATTTTTATTGAGAAAATAAAACAAATACCAGAGCAAGAATTTGGTGTAAGATCAGCCTATAAGATTTGACAATCCATACTGATATCTGGGTGCAACAAAAATTTATGTAATACAAGCCAGTAATTTGCCAGGATGATTCACTGACTGAGTGCTACAAGGATAAGGTAAGGCTGAAGCTCTGAGCAAAATTTATTCAAGACAACAGATTCACACCTACTCAGGTAAAAGGAGGAATTCGATCATTAGATTAGTCTCTGGAGCCAGTGGATGTATCTGTAGCTCTTACTATTCAGAAATTGTTTCAGCATCAGCATTAAGGGAACTGAGCTACCTCATGTCACAGCCCAAAGTTGAAGCCCCCCCACAAAAAAACCTACTTGATCAGACTCACAAAGAGGAATGGAAAAGCAATTTCACCTGAAGAGTACTTATGCACCTCTCAGATTTGGCATACTACCAGAAATACATATAAAAATCTTTCTAAAATACTAAGGATCTTGCATTTGACAAAATAAATAAGACAATTGCCAAGAATCCTCACCTGGTTCTAAAAGCCTGCAAAACTAACAGACAAAACCCCCAAACCCAAACGTTCTCATGTGTTACATGTAAAATGAAAATATTTGTTACATTCCTGTAACACCTTAATACTTTATACTGAATGAGATTCAAGTTCATCCTTAATCTAGCAATCCATACACCTATACTTTGGATTAATATTTTCTCATTTCTCTCAGATCTCTCTCACCAGTTAATAGACCTCATGGAGGACACTGCATTGCATATTGCTGAATGGAAATAAGTCACACCTTGTAAAACGGAATAACATTTGGTACTAATAGCATTGCTACGTAATTTATTTGATATACTTGTATACTTATACATACTTTAATGATTTCCATATAATGAAGCTGCCTAAGAACTATTCCTAAAGAAAACCAGAAGACAATGAAATTACAACAGCAGAGACCCTTTCGCTCATGTGCTGTTTCCTCTTTTCTCTTTGTTTTCCAAGTACTGTTTCTTTCAACTATAAAGTTGAAAACATAGGAGCAATAGTGGAATTCAGTTACATGCAGCCAAACATTATGATGAATTTAAGCCTAAATAGTTAGCATTTATAAATGTTATGAGCTACTAAAGACACAATTTTTATTAGTAATGTACTTAAGTACTTGAGTACATTTCATTTTAATATGAATATTTCTGCCAGCCTTAGCTACCCTGTCTTGTCGCAGCATTCATGATTCAGGGAGACACTATCCTCCCACATGTAAAGTTGTGTAGTGCTGCAAGTATTCCCCTGTTCTCACTGTATGGGCAATTTGTAGGCTATATCTACTTCCTTTCATAGAAAAAGGTACAAAGGTGACCACAGCCATCATAAGGATAATAATCTGAATTCACCAACAGCTGTCTCACTTGCTGATCTAATTGTCAGTCATGATATTAGTTTACACAGTAGTGTATTACTACTTTCTCTTTTACTAAGTCTTCAGTTAAGAAACCCTGGGATTCTACAGGGAAATAATAAATTACTTTTCCTTCTCTGAATTTAGCAGGCTGAACTATTTCATCTACTGTAATTTGCCCCATGTTCTCTCAGAGACCATGTAATTTCAGAGTTCAGTGTTTAATTGTGCAATTCCCACACTGTCGGCCTGAGATGCCCTTCATCCCTAACCTGGTACATACAGCCTCCAGGAGTAAGGAAGTTAAGTATTTTCAAGAATTTCTATAACCACCGACTTAATTCTTGGAATTAAATCCTCTCTGAAAGATGCAAAAGGGGAACCTGTTTCAGTGAGCCACTTCTGAACACTGGGCAATGACTCTATCAAATATGTCACCTGCTTTCAGTTCTTAGCTCTGCCAAGACAGCATGATGGAGGCCCATCCAGGCAGGATATAATATATAACATACTTTCACCATATTTCCTTCTCTGCCACAGAGAATTCCAGAAGACCAGACTCTTCTGATCCTGCAGCAGATCCCAGAGCTGCCACAGTGGTCAAACTCTGTACATTAAAGTTATATTGGTCTGGGAGAAAAAGAGATTTGTTGAGATACTTACTGATGTAAAAGCTAAGTGTTTTTGCTGATTGACTTCCCCGAACTTCACAAGAGCCAGAGGAGCTAAATGTTGTTACAGACAACTTATATTTTCCTGGTTCTTTCAGTTCAGCAACAAATTTGTGAGTGTCCTCACTTACTGTCAAAAATTCCGTGGAGTTCTCTAAATCAGGGGGGAAAAAAAGTGTGGATTAATTGAAATTTGAAAGGCTCCAGCCACTGAGGAAATGATTTATATCAGAAATGCTAATACTGTTTCTGCTGTGGGATTAAAAGGTATCCAAAAGGACTGGATTTATGTGGGTAGTTTTATTTCTTGCCATCAGCACAAGAGTAATTAATGACCAAGGTTGCAGGGTAGGTGTAGAGGAACAATAAACCCAGGCTAAATTTTCATTCTGTAGAAGGGATGATAAAATAGGGTTGCCATGACTGTGCAAGTGAAAAACAGCATGGCATGGAAGAAAAGGAGCTTCCAATTTTCTATCATCTATTGCATTCTTATTCTGCAAAAAAAAAAAATATATTTGCCCTTAGTGTGGGAAGGCTTACGAAAACTGCTTGTCAGGAAATAAAATTCATTTGGATAAAATAGATTTTAAACCAGAAAATCTTTAAGCAACATGGCGATTTTCTTGCAGCTCCATCACTTGAAAAGTCTCCCCGTTCTCCACCACAGCCTCCTTGTGGCCTAAGGAATATGTTTGGTAGCTGTCCTCTGAGACAACTGTTAATCTGAATCTAGACTACCTTTTCTGTATGCCCTGTCCAGTCGAGGTCCCCCTGAGAACCTTTCTCAGTGGCAGACAAAACTACATGGTATAATGTGCCTTCTCTGTCTCAAATTGCAAAAATCAGCTCGTTTCTCCTTTCTCCGATACCAGAATGGATTTATGATAACTGCAGTGTAAACAGTGCAGCAATATATACAACGGTATAAATCTTGTTTAACAGAAGAGAATTGCAAACTGTGATTTACCCCTCCTCCCTTACTTTTATGATGCTCAGCCAGAACTAGATGCTATTCAATGCAAGAAACTTCTCAAGAAATACAGGAGATGTAACAAAGTCCTCTGAGGCACAGTACTAGGTAATTAATAATTTGTAGAGGAGACAACGCAGCAATGGAATTACAGAAAAGAGGTACAAAAAGGGTGTAAGGCTCTGTTTTACCTTCCCTTTCAACATTGATATGGAAACCATCAAACGCGGTAGGTGGCTTTGGTGGTAACCAGGTCAGCACCATTTGTACAGGAAGGAAGGAGGGGGGCTCTGGCGTGAGTTTTCCCGATGTGTTGACATCATTGGCCTCGTAATCACTGGCAACTGCATTGACAAACTCCTCTTCACCCTCGGATGACTCAGCTTCGTTAGACCACCAGTACGGCTGTGATGTGGTTTCATACTCAGTGCTGTTATAGCGGTAGTCCGGCCAGGCTGCAGATGTGTTCGCTGCTGGAATTTCAGGTGGGTTGTCAGAAAAATGGCTAAGTTTTTCTTTTCTTATGATTTCTTGTGGTCCCATGAATGATTCTTCTGCGAAATTCCCACTGTGCTCTTCCCAGTTGTTTCTGTTGATTGGTACAATCTGAACAGAAATGTTTCGAGGTGGGTAAGGAACTAAAAGAGAAGCAAGGGTTAGTCTTTTAATAGCTATGTTCTGTGCACCTTTACGATGTGTTAATTCCCCAGAGAAATATTGTTTGCAAGAAAACAACGCATTTAGGGATATTGTGAAATAACTAGTTCTTATTAAGATTCTTCCTTCTCTTATATATACTTATAGCAGAAGTGATTCTAGTGGGATCAAGATGAGTGTAAATTCACAGAAGAATCATGATTCAAGAATCAGCTGGGATAGAGTTAGTTTTCTTCTTAGTAGCTGGTACAGCGTGTTTTGGATTTAGTGTGAGAATAATGTTGATAACACACTGATGTTTTAGCTGTTGCTAAGTAGCGCTGATCCCAAATCACGGATTTTTCAGTTTCCCATGCTCTGCCAGCAAGCAGGTGCACAAGAAGCTGGGAGGGAGCACGGCCAGGACAGCTGACCCGAACTAGCGAAAGGAATTCCATACCGTAGAACGTCATGCTCAGTGTATAAACTGGGGGGAGTTGGCTGGGAGGGGTGGATTGCTGCTTGGGCATCGGCGATGTGCATGGTTCACGAGCAATTGCATTGTGTATCACTTGTCTTCTCTTGGGTTTTATTTAGTTATTTATTTTATTATATTGTATTCCTTTTCATTACTACTATTATTATTACTATTGTTAGTATTACATTTTATTTTACTTTAGTTATTAAACTGTTCTTATCTCAACCTATGAGTTTTACTTTTTTTGCCGATTCTCCTCCCCATCCCACTGGGAAGGGGGCAGTGAGTGAGCAGCTGTGTGGTGCCTAGTTGCTGGCTGGGCTTAAACCATGACAGCCAGGAAGAAAAGTAGATGTGAAGTCACAGTAAATCAGACTTCAGTGCTATTACAGCAGCAAGGCTACTCCAGTGTGAATTTGTAAGAGTGGATCTTCGTTTATTCTATTGTGTCTTCCAGAAAGACCTTGATCATGGAGCAAAATACTTCTGTAGACATGAATTGAAAAACATATGCAAAACTAATATATGGCATAGCTCACATTTAAAAAGTATGACCTTCATGTTGCTGTAGGGCTTTTCATATGCTTTTAGCAGCCACCTTTTCACAAGTATTAAACATCAGCTTAAATTTTAATACTTGTGAAAGCTTGATCTTAAGATTTGGGTCTCTAGAAGACAAGATTCTGGCATGCAAAGAAGTTATGCCAGGAGGTGAACACACACCATTTTGTCTGCCTCGCTGTAATTGCTTGTCTGTCTGCCCTTACACACGATAAGTGTGAGTAGCCTCTGCAAACAATTTTGACTGGCATCTTTTAAGCTGGCATCTTACAAGACACTAATTTGTTCACCTCCCCTGTCCCGTCCACGGCCACTAATACAAAACCAGACACTACAATCTCGTTGCAGTTTGTGTGAAGAATGGGGGATGGGAGGGCAGCAGGAAAGAAAAATGAGATCCTGTTGGTTGCATTCTTATGGTTCAGTATCTCGATAACTATATTTAGGATCCTCAGGACAGAACTCAGCTGGCATCAGTTGGCTTTGCTCTGTCCAAGGCAATGGACTAACATCAGCGTATTCATCTGAAGATTTGGCCTTTTGATTTTACCACTGGTTCGTTTCACTTTGGACCCTGGAAAATGTCTGTGGTCCAACAGATGAACAGAAAAGTTTTGGGCACCATCCCAGGACCAAATTAAATTAGTTCTGGACCCTGAACAAATGCAATTTTCAGCCTTTGCAACATTGCTGTCTTGGAGATTAAAAGTTCATGCTTCAGGGCATAAAGTGGCCGCCAAGTGGGGCGACTATGACATTCTTCTCTGTGACAGAAGACAGCACAATGAGGAAGGCCTTCTCCAACAGTTTAGCTATGATTCACTGTGCAAGCAGACAGACCAATATACATAGATCAATAGTATGCTCAGCGTGGCTATTCCTGTGGCTTAAAAATTAATTCCTAGCACAAGGCCTAGAATATCTCATGTGAAGCAGAATTTATTTTCTAAGCAGCAAGCTTTATAACAGAAACACTCACGCAAATTTCCCTTTGCACTGTATTGTACACATAACCCTATGTACTAGCCACAGCATCCTCCTCCCATGCTCCTGGCCAGGAGCAGCGCCCAGGACTGCTCCCACACAGACCCTCCTCTCTGTGGGATCAATCCCCTCCCCACAGCAGAAAGGAAAGCAGCCATACAGACTTGGAGCAAAAGGTACATAATAATTTTCTTCACCTGTTCTGTGCCGTTTGGGCTCATGCTGGACGCCGCTGTATTCCACTAGCGTGCTTTTGTTGAAGGTCGCTTCTGATACCAACTGAAATGTGATGTTACTGTAGCATATGCCTGGTAGCCAGTGATTGAAAACTGTTTTACCTTTAAAGAAATCTGCCAAAGGTTTAAAAAGAAAAGAAGAAAGGAAAAAAAAGAGGAAAATGCGTCAAATGTTCACTTTCTGATAATGCAACTGCACATGCTGAACTGGCAGTGTTTCAGATGTTTAAACATTGCTCAGCCTGGTCTGAGACACGAAATTCTAATAATTCAGTTTGCCAACATTTTTCCTGGCTGTCAAAGGCACTTTGCTAAAAAAAAAAAAAACAAAACCAAAAACAAACAAACAAAAAACCCAGCACAAGAAACATGAACTACTTTTCACAGGAAAGGGAACCGAATCTGGCAACCTGTTCCATGTGACACTGAATATCTCAAAGAGTATCTGACAGTTTCTTCAGACCTTTAACTGCTGCACGCAAAAGACTCCTTGGTCTTTTGCTGACTGAGGCATAATGTTCGGGGTAGATGCTCAAAGGGCCATCCACCATGCAGCTGAGTGCAAGCCGCGGTACTGAGAGCTGAGCTCACTCCCACCATCGGTACACGTGGGGGCTGAAGAGAAGTTGCTTAGGGCTATTAGGCTACGGGAAGGAGCGTGCAAGTTGAGTAGTGAATCTCTTAACTCAGTTTGACTTTTTTATTTATCAGCAGCTGCAGCTCCATACAGCCCCTGGAAGCATGTATTAGCTGTAGAAGACAAAAATTACTGCTGGTACCCCTTTTGTTCCCTGGAAAGAGGTCACCTATATTTTGTGCTATGATTCAGAATTACCCTTCCTAACTTCTCGCACTTCACAGCATTGAAAATGTGATTTCTAGCCCCACTCTGTATTGAAGCAAAGAGACTCCAAAATTTTCTGACCTCTTTCTGGAGGTGCGTATCTCCCTCTGCTGACTTCAGAGAGAGCTTACAGTGACCAGACTTCTACATTGGGAGCCTTAGTTCAGTGCCTAAAATCCAGCACCTACTGGATTGCTCAAAGCCATTTTACTGCCACTATGCAATGTTAAACCACTGGGGTTTCAGGGCCCGCAGAGTATGCAGGTCTTTCTCACCTCTTAGGATGTTTTCCATAGGACAGTCCCATTTACATCACTGAGACAGATGCTATGCTTAAGCTATACAACAGGGCAAAAGGGAGTTGTTATAAACAAATAAAAAAGAAAGCAGAATTTGCTCTTATTAGATTGTTTAGATGGTTAGATTGGTTGTTTAAATTGTTTAGACTGACTGTCTAGATTGTTAGATTGATTGCCCTTGATTAGATTATTTTAAGAAAATTGACAATTATAATATGCAGCAGGGTTTATTAGCTCAGGGACGATACTGAATGCTACAATAGTATACAGTACTATACAGCATTGTACTATTAGTACTGTGTCACTGTATGGTGATACAGAACTACCAGGTTTAAATCCTGCACCAGGAATCAGGTATATTGAACGGGTTTCCCAGCTCTGGGGCATCCCAGAGCTCTCCTATCAGCTGTTCACCAACGACGAAACCTTGGCCAGAGGGAAGAGACTGGGAAGATTTTTAATGCTTTCAGCTGACACAGAATGTCATCCAGGGATTTCAACAAGCATACCTAGAAAGCAAAAACATATCTCTGTCCTTCCTACTGAGTTTTGGGGTTCTTTCCTTTTTCCTTTTCTTTTGTTTTGGATTGTACATCAGCAGGGAAGATAAAAAAAATGGTGGAACATTTTGGGGATTTTAGTGTACATGCTTATTTGGAAGCACCAGAAATTGGGCATCCCTTCCAGGTTGATAGCAGAACTGATGAAAAAAATCCAGACCACCCAGTCTTCCTCTAAAATCCAAAAGAAAGGGAGCATCACTAGAACTAGGATGGGAAGCAGGTTTAAATCCAAAGTGAACCACTAGCTCAATTCGAGGGCCCATCCCTTACTTCATGTTATAAAAGTTATTATATAAACAGACACATTACCAGAAATAGAAATCATTATGACCAATACATGTCAAAACCACACCTAAGACCACTGTTTAAAATGTTTCCAGCAGAGTTAGTATTAAGTTTTAGTGGAATAGTTTCCTCCTACCTTTGTACAGCATTGTTCGGTAGTCTTTTCCTTCCCAATAGCTTATATTTACCCTGGTAAAAACATTGTACTTCTCTGGGTACTGAATTTCAAACAACACTCCCGTTTCTGGTGATGGTTTGTAATCATAGATAAAAACACTGCTCACAGGAAGGGGTTCTAAAGGATATGCAAATAAAAGGAAAAAAGGAAGAAAGAAGCAGATTAATAGGCAAACTCAGTTCTTCACACATATATACGACCAATGAAACAAATGGTTTTGCTAGGTATGGCACAGGCACTCTTAAATCTACCAGGTGATATTTGGAGCTTCAGAGAGGTCTAGGGCAAAGCTACTTGGGATGTTGTCAAAGCCAATATTTGTGTGTTCCCCCACAAAACAATTTATGTTCTTGATGCTTACACTTTAACAGAAAAATTTCCTTATTTGCCATAAAAAATAAGGTTGAAATAGCAGTTACTATTTAAGCACTCAGTCATGACCCCAGAAAGATTTTAGTCTTTAATGCTTGCCAATCATGTAAAAGTGCCCAGATAAAAACAACAAAACACTTGAAACTGCTCATAACTTTGGCATAAATGTGAACTTTTAAGATTAGCTGAGAAGTTTATCAGTGTAACAGCGAAAGGAAGCTACCTGAATGAAGATTTTTCTATTTTGATATGTATTCATTCCTTTATTTCATGGGTCCCCATTCCTACCATATCTGATAGGGCCACCGTCTTCAATATATTTATCCACACCAAACTTCTACAAAATATAGCAGTACCTTTACCATTATTTTACAGATGAAGAACTGAGGTACAGAAAAGTAAAGTGGTTTACTGGAGGGCACAGGGGATCTGCCGATCTAATGCTCTGAACTCTGAGCCAGGTGGGCTAGAAAAAGTAAGAAAAATACCCTGTGTACTGTGATATGGCATCTAGACCCGTGTAGCTCCATCGACTAAGGAAAGCTGTGTCAATTCACTGCAGCTGGAAGTCTGGATTGTTGCTAACAATAAGAGAGTCACAGTTTTATTCAGCCTTCTTTATCCACAAAAAAAAAAAAAAAAATCCCAAACTACCCTTTTGCTTGATGCTCTTCTCAGAGAGAAGAAAAAAAAAAGCGCAACCCAACTATACATTGGTTAAGAGGGCCAAGCAGATATTTAAAATAAGGTTATAGTGTTCATTGCAATTTGTCCTACTAACATATTTTAATAGAGGTAGTTAATGCACAACACCCTCAGTAATTATGCCTACAACCTTATAAGTATTACTGTGTTGATTTAGTTCCTGCACACTGTAGGGAAAAGATTGAAAAATTCAGGCTGTTGATTAGCATGGCCTTAGAGGACACATTTGTGTTCAAAGTTCTGCTGCGGTAGGCCCTGGAGAAAAACTAATAAAATATTTTTCCCTTAGAGCATAGAGTCACAATGGGCAATAGAAAGAGTAGATGAAAGGGAAGACCAGTATCAGTTTCAAAAGTGGAATTATTCCACAGGAGGTGGAACAGGTTAATCAAAGATGGAAAAGCAAGACTGTAGTGGAAGCGAAAATTAAATCCCGATTACCAGCACAGTATTTTCACCACAGCACTATGTTTCCAGCTGTGATGAGAAGTGGAGAAGAAAAAACAACTGAGAACAAAAGCCACAGATGCAAACAGAATCTTTCCCCAAGTCTTAAGAAGTAGTCATGGAATCATTTTCAACTTTGTCAGAGCATGGGAATGCAATCATGTGGGATTATTAAACTATTTCTCATGGCAAAGACGCTTCATTAGCTTCAGGTAAATATCAGTATATTTGTATGTTAACCCCTTACAAACAGAAACTCCCAATCTCACAAATACCAACAGGCACTTCAGTGATGGGATCTGTGAAAATTTTGCTGACAATTTGTGATAGCCTAGAAATAAATAGGAGTAAAGCAGATCACGGGAAACAACAAAGCCTACTCTTCTTTCTGCCGAGGCTTTTCCCATTGCTTATTCTGAAATAAATAGTTGATCTGACTATCCACATGACCAGAGGGTTTATATCACAGCTCACACAGCACACGATAGTGGTTTAAATGTCAATAACAATCTCTAAATAGCACAACGCTTATGTGCAGTCATCTTTCATGTTATCGGGTGTGCCCTGGGCTTTCTTCTGCTATCTCATTCACATCTGAGGTCTCCTTATTTCTGAAAGAATTACTGAAACTTTCTTATGTCAGTGATTAAATTACCCCATTTATTCCTTCCTACAACAAATCAAATAAAGGATGGAAGTTATATTTATTTTTAATCCAAATGATTTTTCCTCCTGATGCTTTGATTTAATTAAGCAATAATTGAATTAAGCGGTAATCACCACAGACTCTCTTTCTTGTTGTTATCTTCCGCTTACTATCCTCTCGTTGCTCATGGCTGATGTTAGCAGAGTAGCATGAGTGATATAATGCAATTTAAAGATTCTTCCATTATCTTACTTCCTTCGGCACCAAATCTTCACATCAAAAGCTATTTGCACACTGTGAAATTAAAAAGACACTCAGCAGATAAAAATCATGTTCCGTTTTTCACTTACTAACTGCTCCTAGGGTTATTAAACTTAAAGAATATGTAAAATGTCACTCTTCACTATGTATATTTATAATTCAGAGCATAAACAGTCTGGTCTTTTTAATTTTACAATTTTCAGTATTTAGGATCCAGCTTTTCACAGATTTTAGTGGTTCTCAAGAAGTAGCCTAAATAAAGTGTAATATAATACTTCAGAAATCTTAGAGCTTTATAAATGCTGTGCACTGCATTGATGTCTGAAGTCATATTACAGAAGGACTTAGAGGATTTCAGTGTCCCTCTAATAGCATGTTTAAGGCACTCTTCACGTACAATCTCTTTATTTTTAGACTTGCAGATTATATTAAATGCACATAGACAAGCTTGCAGGATCAAGACCTAAATTTGCCTTTTTTCTTAGTGTCTCAGAATCTGCTGCTCCTATAGCAACTGTTTTCCCATTATATCTGTTTATGGGAAACTTAACTTCTGTGTTTCTCCTGGACTCTACAGCATTTTGCATTTAGCACATAGCTCACATTATACAAACATCAAGATAGCATAATAAATATGGCTAACCTCTTCCTCAAATGCCCTGGAAAATTCTGGATGCTAAATTCTCCATTAATGCATTCAATTTGTGCCAGACACGTTAACATTTGCAATTCAGGGAAAAAAAAAAAAAAAAGTACATTGAAAATAAGTACTATATTCCATTCCAAATCAATCTGGTTTTAATATTTGTAGATTGGGTCACTCTACAGATTGAATTAATGATTAATTACTGTGGTAGGTTAGATGTAGTATTACATGTGGGTGGTTGAAATGGGACTGAGATCAACTCTCTTGCTTCTCACACTCAAACCCAAATTAATCATGATTCACCTTCCTATCATGACTTTTATAAAAAAGAAGCCCCATTAATGGAGTGACCTAACTCCCACAGGTGATGCTCTTTATTCATATGAAGAAGTTGTGAATTATGCCATTTTCTACCCAGGATGACACCATTTATGTTGTCTGTATAGTTAGTGGGAGTTAAGTCATAGCCAGGATAAAGCTTCCCTTATGCTATAAACTTTAGGGATCGTTTTATCTCTTGCTAAAAAGCAACCATTTTTGAGATTAAAAAGCTGCTGTTTAATACTTCAGGAACATAATGTTCAAGTTTATCATAGGTAATGGAGATGCCATGTGCTATTGCTTATGAAAGGGGAATGTAAGTGAAAGTAGTATCTGAGCAATGATGCTCATTATACTGCAATTTCTAGATGCCCACATAAGATGACAAAAAGGTAATACAAACTGAAAAATAATGTCGTCACAAGAACAAAGGCATATCTGTTGTTCTTAAACAGATTTAGGCCAATACTTTAGATCAGCCCTCCAATGGAAATTATGGCAGGAAGTCATTTGGTTGCAGTTCTTTTTGTTTCTTTGATTCTGATGGAAGGTTTTTTTCACCTTAAAAAGGGGACAACATGATTTGTTTGCTGGGTAAAGCTGAGTACTAATGGACCTAGATGTTCTTCTCAGTTACGTTTCAAAATTAGGGCTGCCATGGATAACCAGCCTTTTTAAAGACATGCCATGTCATCCTTTAAGAAAGAAAAACACAAAGGGCTTAAGTTTTACATTTCATTGGAAAAAAAAACTCTGAAGCTCCTACTTCAACAGCTCTGATCCATTAACGAGCCAGAGGAAAGGATTGGACCTGCTGAATCACTTCCTGCAGCATCTGGCACAATGACAACCGAGCATTAACTAGGTCTAATGCCAATTACTTTCTGAGAGCTGAAGAGATCAGAGTCCCAGGCAGCAGGCCTGATGGTCTCTTGAGGAGAGTATTTTTTGTAGAAGATACAGAGGCAGAACTCTCCCTAAAGGGAATATATTTTACAGTGATTTATGAAAGGAATCATCTGCTTTCGAAACAATGAGACATTTACCACTCAAAACTCCTAATCATAAGCTAAAATAAAAGTCAGGCAGAGCTGCTCTTAATTACCCTCAGAGGTCCTGAGATCCTGATTTCTCCAATTCCCACCAGAGATACATTTTTCCTACAGCACACAATAGCTTTGCAACGTACTGCTTTCCCGATTCCTTCGAATGTACAAACATTTTTTCCTTCCCAATGAAAAGAAAAATTGACAGTGAATTTGAAAAAAAAAAAAAAAAAAAAAAAGGCTGTATGGGTATGAGTCACCCTGGGAAGAATAAAACAAGGCTTCAAGCTGGGAAAATGGAGGATGAGTGAGAATTTCAGCCACTGATTTTACATCCGTGCTCTTTATTCTCTCATAAACTACTTTAAACCCAAGTAGTAATAAGGTGGAACTTTCTTTCAAATATTGCAAAACACTAAATTAATTATATAAATTCTGGAGTTACTTCACTCCCGTTGAAAAGCCAAAACTCCAAGAGCAGAAGAAAGCAGCCTTGAAATAATTGCGTTAGATACCAGAACTACTTGTAACCTTGTCTAGACTGAAAACTGGGAGGAAGGTCATTTTGATAGGCACAACACAACTGCACTCACAGGAATCTGGCCAGGACAGCAAGATTCACACACCTGTTCTTGTGAAAACCATCACAGGGATCTTTAATAATAAGTGGTCAAGGTTTCAGTTTTTCTCCTTCAGTGAAGTACTGGGCCCAATTTGCTGAACACAGCTTTGCTACAGAATCCGAAGAAGTGGTGCTATTTTATGCTCAAATTCTATTTTACAGGTTTCCTATCTAAGGGCTGAACGTACCCTGTTCATTTCATCCTTCCTAACGTCCCAGCTCAGGAAGCAATGCAAGGATGCGGACTGTGCTCAAGCTGACAAAACCCTTGGGCTCTGAGAAGAAATATTGCAGCAAATAGCTCATACTTTGCGTTACAACAATCTGGACTACAGAACCTAAACAAGTAAACTCTATAGTCTGTGGTGTTTTGATTAACATGAGAAAGCCCTGAAATGATTCCAGTCAGAGACAAGCAGAAAATATACTGTTCAGTCTTGTGGAGAAGGCCCAAATTAACAATAGAAGCTCAAATGGTAGCGTGCATACATGCATAGATGTATATTTATATAAAGTTAAGCTATTTTATATTTTTATATGTATATATTTATGCACACATATATTTATATGCATTTATATTTACACATATAATTCTATATGCATATATATAATATATAAAATACATGTTTTGTTAGCTTTTAAATCATCTTTCTTTTGAGGAATCTTTTTTTTCTGGACAGAAACCTTAGAGGGGTAAAACAAAAGTCTTCTCTGACTTAAATGGGATGAAGTGTCAACCTGTGAAGAGACCTACCTTTTTCTTGCCAATATGCTGAGAAGCAGCACATCGCTGAGGGATGTGAACAGGAGAAAGGAAATGTCATCAAGATATACCATTGGAAAGCAGAGGTCTTTCATGACTCTCACTGAATTTCTAAGTAGGCAATCTCTTTGAAGGACCTTGCTCTCGTTTTGACAGGCATAATTTGGATACGCACTGCTCTGTGTGAAACTCAGATCTCCAGCATATGGCCAAGCTGAAAGACTGCATCTCCCCGCATGGAGTCCTTTGCAGACATCAGGAGATCCCAGAAAGCTATTGGGAAATATCAAAGTACAGACTTGGGAATAACCACATTGGCATCACTGGCTATCCTGCTTGATTTATCTTGTGGCAGCCTAATGAATGGGGCCAATCTGCCACTGCTAAAGCTCTCCTGATACCAGTGAAATTAGAACAGGAATTAATTTGGTCCTGGAAGCTAGTTGCAATGTGCCATTTTTTTCATGCGTAAGATGTAGATGGAAGAAATTAGATAGTTATATGTCTTTGCACGGTTAAAATAAACTAAGAATGTTAAACAGGCAGAGAGAGCATATGGCATGAAGAAAAATACGAATCTATCCTAATTATTGTCTGCCAAAAAAATCAAGTTAATTAATAGTCAGAAAATGATGTAAACCAGGCAGTGGACAATATCAATAAAAGGAAAAATAAAAAAGAAAAGGAAAACCGACTATCAACTCATGCAGTTTTGTAGGAGAAGCCAGCGGTCACTACATGAGTTTTAAGATCTCTTCTCAAAAGCACTGTACTGAAATATACCTTAAAAAGTCCAGCCTGCCACACTGTCTTTTCATTGCAAATTTACTTTCATTCCTGTAGCCTTGCGCTCCAAAAGATGAGCTATGTCAGTAGCTGAGGCTGCTCCGTGAGAGCTAGCACTCATCAGTCTGCCTGACAGAAACCACTGGGAAGGAGACAGGGCCCTCTCCCTGGCGAAGCTCACAATTTACAGCCTACTTTTCCCGCTCAGCACAGCATCCTTCAACGCTGCCCGCAGGAACGCCCTTTCTTTTCCATGAAGCTGGTTGTCTTTGTGTTGAGACGAACCCAGTGAAATTCGCTGTTCCCTTTTTGTTACGTGAGTTCCCCAAGCAGCGCTGGCCGACGGCCAAAATCACCGGTCCTTCCAAGGTCTGGGTGAGCAGCAGAGGCCACAGCAGGAAACCCTGAGGTGCTGCCAGCGCACCCGCACGAGACGGGTGGTGAAAAGGGGTGGGCTCCTTTCCCTTGGAAAGGACGCCGTCAAGCCCTGGAGGAGGGAGAGTGACATGGGGTATGCCCCCTGGAGCCGCCAGCCTCCCACTCTTTCGGGAACACCTCGTGGAAACCCCCCGAGCCAGGAACGGGCAGTCCGGGGCTGGCTTTGACGGGCTGAGCGACACTGGCTCCCGTCTTCCTTCAGAGATCCCTTGCACAGGAGCGTGTGCTCCATCTGCCATCCTGGATCACGCCTTCCCCTGCTACCAGCGACCCTTGTGGGCTCTGGAAATCAAACAGCAATGAGCCCTGCTGCACAACTGCAAGTGCAGCATTCAAAACCCCCTGGAAATGGATAGTGAGGCGTTTTTTTCAGTTGTGTATGACACCTGATGCTTCCATCATTTTCTTTTAAGAAAACAAACCAACCAACCATAAAATAGGAAATTGGGTTAGGATTACTACTTTGTCTGCAAGGTTAAAGCAGTCAAAGAAAAGGAAATTCAGGCTGTCTATGAATCCTTAAATTGCTCACTACACATAGACGTTCTCGCACATATGCCTTATGAAAGACTTGCATTACACAACAACATGATACTTTCCCCACGGGACCCTTCATGATTGTCCTCATCGGGGCACCACTTGAGCACACAAGGGAAGGCTGAAGAATGCATAGATGATGCAAAAATCTGGTTACTCTTAAATTTCAAGCACCTCACTCACTAACATATAAGGCTACTGTAATATCCTTTGAATGTTATTACAGTGGATGGCATTTCCTCATTGACAGAATAATATAAGTACACAAAATCATAACCATTCCTCATCTGCAAGCCAACTAAAACTGTCCATAGATTCCAAGTGCCATTTAGCAAAAAAAAAAAAAAAAAAAAAAAAATCTGGAAATTGGGTTTGCTCCATCCAAATAATATTTTTGTCTGTCTTTTCTTGAATCTGTCTTCCAGATGAAGAAATCATTTTATATTCTACAAATTGTTTTCTGGTTGGCACATGGAAACCATTCCGGAGCAACAGCACAGCCAAAAATATGGCAGGAATCACACAGAAGTCTGTGGTGCTTCACATGATGACAGAGAAAACAAAATCACTCCTCTCCCCCAGGATCAATGCACCTGGAGGTAGTAAGAGACAGACTCCTACATATATGGTCTCCATCACAAAAACCTTCAGCTGTACTGGCAGAAACACATGATTTTGGTGACTACTATCTGCTTCCCAAGTTTAGTACTGCTTCAATATATTAGCAGTCAAAGAACATTGTTACAGCATTTAAAACAGAATATACCTCACCATGTAACAGGAGTGCTTACACTGAAACGTCAGTCAACACTTTTTATGCCTTTTACTAGATCTTTAGAACTCCTGGTTCAAAGGATTTAGGATAAACATCTGGAAAGGTGGTTCATCCATCACACTTATTTCAGTATGTTAAACCTCTCCAGTCAGTGTTCAGGAAGGGCCAGTCGGGGGAAACCCACAGCTTCTTGCCCAGACCTTGTGAATTTTCACTCACAAGCCTTCTCAACACACCTTCCCTGCTGTTCTCACACAAGGAGTCATCCTACACCCAAGGAGGACCTATTGAAAACAAAAAGCCCCACCCAACCTTCTCCACAAGAACTTCGGCGGGAAGAAGACATGCACAAAGAGAAGAAATGGAAGAAAAAAAAGAATAAGGTATTACTTACTGGTTAACACAGTGATTGATCTTGCTGACTTGGAAACCATATTTGAGTTCACTACCAACAGAGTCACTATGTAATATAGGCCGTGGTATTTGGCATTAAAAACCACAGGGGCAGGTAAAGTGCTATTGAATTCTTCGAACTGGAAAAAGTAGTTCTTGGATTCTCCAGCTATCTTCACAACATATACAGAGGATGAGCTCACCACATCAGACGCTTCCAGGGAGACAATGATACAATTGTCTTCTCGGACAGTAACTTGGAAAGGTTCTGCATTCTACAAGACAAGAATAAAGACTTTGCTGAAGTAAAATCTATTATTTCACTTTTACTTATTTCCCTTGGTATTGGTAGGATACTCATGTTATATTTGTGATAACGTTACATTTCATATTCTGCAAGAGAGTTGACATCCAACCGTAGCAATTATTTCAGAATACAATTCACAGTCAGCCAAAGTCCACAGGCATCTGATTATCAGGACAGTCTCTCTGCAGCGGAGGCTGGTTCCTGCCATGTGCTTTCTGATGCTCTGGCTACTCCATCCCTTACATCCCAAGGAACAAAGCCTCCGCCATTCTTTCCTGACGGAAGGTGGAGTAGAGCAGAAGAAGGATGAGATTAAAAAGGCTATCAGGGGCAAGAGGATCTCTAATAAAGCCACAAAGCGTAAGTCATTTAAATCCCCCAAAAGAGATGAATTAATCAAGACTCCTTTATCTTGCAGAAACAGGATCATATATTCTTCAATGCAATATATTCTGAAAGCCTGCAACTGAAGAATAATTTTTGGCACTGACTAAGCTTTTCCAAATATGCCCGTTCCAGCAAGTACCAGGTGATAAGCAGCTCTCAGCACTATGTCCATGGTTTTGGTTGGCACTTTTCATTTCCTAAGCTACACCATTTCATTTTCAATATTTCTTTTATTAGTAGTAGAGAGAAAGGAGCAATTTAACCTTGTTTTCATATATCATGAGCATGTTAAGTCATTGCCAGCTGAAAACACTTTCCATTTTATTAATTGCAAACCAGCTGTCAGCAAGAAGCACTTGTTCTCTACAGGAATTTCAAAACAGATTCATGGTAGTTAATGAGAAGGAAAAGTTCAAGCTTAAATCAAGAGTTGCCTTTTTGTTTATTAGGCCACACTGCTGCTTACAATTTTTTTACCCTACCCCCAGTGAAAACTGTAATACCTGATATTTTCAATTCCCAACTCCACAGTATCTTTTTCTCCTTCATATTTCAGAGGCTGAGAGCTCTGTTTGGAGGGCAGGGTGGGCAGGTGGGCAACCATGGCTAGTTTGCAACTTATTCAGTCAGGTTGTTCCTGTACCAAAGAGCTAGACAC
Source organism: Aquila spilogaster (assembly GCA_024606505.1). Taxonomy (NCBI): domain Eukaryota; kingdom Metazoa; phylum Chordata; class Aves; order Accipitriformes; family Accipitridae; genus Aquila; species Aquila spilogaster. The sequence goes on along the minus strand of JANHGO010004647.1, from coordinate 2,349 downwards.
CTTCTTCAGAGATTAATTCTAACAGCTTGCCTACCTCCTGTTTTGTAGTTTTGTTTAGTGGGGATTGTTCCATGAGAATAATCTTTTTTGGATTTATGCTGCAGGAGCCAGGCTCCCTATTTGGAATTCACACATATGGTTTTGCCAACTCCTGGCATTAAAAAAAAAAAATTAAAAAAAAAAAAATCCCAAGAACAAAGAATTGGTTCTAGGACTGTAAGATTTTAAATAACGGTAGTTTGCATTTACATATATATATGCTTTTATCATTGAGATTTCACAGTGTACTTAAGGTCATATCACCCTATAGGCAAAACTATAGGCTTGAGAAGAAAGGACCTAAGCAAACCCACTCATCTGACTCAACATGAGAACAAGGTAACAGGCATACAATAAGTCCAGCCCAAATAGGATAACCAGTCTAGACAGCTTCAAGCCTAAGACTAAAAACAGAGGCAATGCAACTTCAGCTGCTGATTTGAGATTTGCTTTCATTAGCCCTTTTAAAAATGACTTTTAAGTTGCTAAAATGATATAAGCCAATGTTATCAATGGATGAATAGTTTGGTGTGGAAGTCTGGGTAATTTGTCACAGATGGCAGAGCAACTGCTCCAAAAGATTTACAATGTAAGACTACAATTACGCAAAAGCTTCCATGTGTTTTCCTTAGCCTCAGCTGAATTCTACAGGCTTACCCTTGAGTAGATCAAAATACCACATTTCAAGTGTTTGTATTTTGCCTCAAATCCTGATCCAGCATTTGGATCCACACAGAATCAAACCTTTAACTGGGGATTATGTTTAGATCTGGTCAAAACCAAGTAGAGGTTCTCTTATCCTTCTTCCTCCTCATTCTCCCCACACTAAGAAAATGTGGAATGATTCCTGCTTCAGGTCTCCTGATGTGGCAAGACAGGAGAAGGAAGGTACCCCCAGACTGGCTTTCCAGAAGCATGTGCATTATTGTATCACAGAAAGCATGGTAGTCTTCCAAGACCAAGCAAGGAAAGACACACCTGATTCAGCAAGGTTATTTCTACATATTAAGCTTAAAGTGCATGTATAATCCTACAGAAGTCAGCAGTTTTTGACCTTCTATAGACTTGCATTTCAATGCTCCACTAGAAGAAAGAGAACAGTGTAATCTCTAAAATTACTCTAGCCTTCCCTCGGCTTTGCCGCTTTATTGCATGGTACTAACTCAATGTGCCTACCTTGCTATGAAGAGACAGACAAAAGAGCCCCGCAAATTTAAACATGCCAACAAAGAGTTCAAAGCAAGTTCCTTGTGTTTGGTGGTATTATAAATCATTTGTGATGTTAATCAAGTACAGCTGGAAATTAAGCATATAATTGCAGAGTTATAGACATTCCTAGGATATAATTAGATGCTTTCAGAGACTGCTCATATGGGGTGTGATTCTATTCTTCGATTCTTCCACGAGTATTGTATTAACCGTGTTGAAGACCATACTTTCATTTTTCCCCTCGCAATGTTTTCTTGAATTCACAGCAAGTACCATTCAGCAAATGACCCACTAACCTTCTTCAATAGTTCTCACAAAATTAGCATAACATGCCTCTGCTATCTAAATACATAGAAACCTCTCAGCCATATGCTAGTATTACTTATGACAACACCCAACTGGGGAAAATAACTTTTTCTGAGTCCTTTATCTCCTAAGCAGGTAGGGATTGTGAAATGATAGCCTCCCTCCTTCATGTGCCTGTGTCCAGATGCTTTTGAACCACTGCTGCCATGATGCACAGGCATTTTTTGAGTGACCTCTCCTTAGTAGCTGTGTGGCTCATCCATCCCATGCCTGCACCCACCTGCATAATGCATCCCTCTCTTGAGTGGTACCTATTCTTTTCAGGGATTATGTGGCCCTCTTCAACACACCTGTACGTGTCCAGGTTTTTAAACTGCTGCATGCATGGGACACATGGTTTGTGGGAGGCATCTGTTGTTTATTATCCATTGGCTCTTGAAATAATTTTTATGCTTTCATTTCAGCTGTAAGGTTTGGTTTATAGAATGAAGTGCCAGACAAGGGATGAATAAAAAGGCTTGGCAATTAACATGTCATAAGATGAGATCACTTATCTCCTTTGGGATATGGATTTCACGTTGGCAGTGTTTTAAAAGAACAGACCACTCTGGGCATCCTGTTCTTCATGTTGTATGAGGGGAGGGTTACCAGCCAGCACTGGGCTTATGATTTTGAGAAGAAGGCTAGGGAAAAACCTGAGTATTTTTTCTAAGCACTGCTGGAAGTGACAAACATGCCCCACTTAACTAGATTGTAAAGCCAGTGTGTCTTAGGACTGACAGCATCAGTATGGTA
>JANHGO010004646.1:0-24562 GCA_024606505.1 Aquila spilogaster | reverse complement strand
GGCGAATAGAGAATTTTTCCTTCCTGCGTTGTCCTGAAAAAGGAATCAGTGGAAAACACCAGCTTCTGTCCACCTTCTTTGAACAAGTGTATGTATGCCCACTCATCGCTTCATATGAAGAGACCCTGCCACAGCATTTGCTGTGAGAGTGATTGCTGGACTTAAGACTAAAAACCACTTTATGTTCATACCAGTCTGTTGTCATATCAGAGTATTTGGCTGAATTGATTTCCTTTTTTAACTTTCCAGATCTCATTGTTCTGAATAAAAGTCCTTGGCTTTTTGAGCAGGATGGAGGATTGTAACAATCTCAGTATGACCATTGCAAAAAAAACCCCAAAGCCTCTAAAACTGCTTATTCTTGCGAATGCTGTTCTCAAGTCTTTATAATTTAATATGTGCATCTTCTGCAAGATTTTGTGTTATGGTGGAAATACCTGTCTCCTTCAGATCAGGGCAGAACTTCTGACTGACCCAGTGACGTTATGTAAAGATCTCTCTCTTCTGTCAGGAAGTAAGAATTGCCTCTGCCTCATTGCCAGACCATAGCTAACTCATTTGATCTCGATCACGCAAACTTCATTGTTCTCTTTGACTTCATCTGTTCAGGAGCCTATTCTTCCATCTGCCAGGTAGATCTCAAACATTTTCTAAACCCCAGCAGCAGAACACGCCTATTACGGGTGAGGATGCTTTCCTTGGTGTGTCTGCAGACTCTTTCCAACACTGTGTGTGGATGCTGATCCTGACAACAGCAAGTGCTGTGGTCTTAGTTGCCTAGATAATGAGCCACTCAATTGCTCTCTTTTCCCTCTATGGTCAGAAGAGAAAGAACTCAGCAAAGGAGATACCAGCCACACTGCCAAGACTCAGAGCTGGTCCAGCATGGCAAGCAAGCAAGAATCTTAATGCCAGGATAGAAAAGGCAAACAGCAGGCTTTCGGCATGCTCATAGTTAGAAGATTTTGGGGAAGCAGGCCCTCAGCGATCACAGTCTTAGGATCAAAGTGTTGTCCAAATTGAGTACAAGTCAGTTGACGTAGTCAATGGCGGTTCAGGGGATCCCCTCTGGACTATGCAGTTTACTGCAAATGCTGCTGAACAGAGCAGCAATCCATCGAATTAACAGAAGTATTTTGATTATGCACCCTGTGATCTGGCTGCTTGCCAGTATAGAGAACCATGCTTTTCTAGAGCCTTACTGGAGGTAATAGAATATTTCGATGCCCAGAGAAGGTCTGTGTGAAAGACAAAGGGTCTGCAGCTGTTGTGTGTTCTACACTTGTGTATATCAGGAAACCTAGCACTTAAAAAATTTTTTTCTCAGGGAACTTTTCCTGTGGAATGTTGTGAGTTTCAGAAACAAAACTTGGTGGCTTAATTTCTACATAGGGAGTAAAAAGTGTCAGAGTGGTTCTGTAGGCCTGAGCCCAACAAGTCTCATGTTAGTCCCTTAAGAACATGGCTTTGAAGTATATTGCTTGTAGAGGAAGCTTAGTGTGATGTATGACAAGTATATAAAAATTTTTTGTCTTGCTGGTAGCAATTGTCTTACCAGGACAGTGAATAAAATTTGATCTTCATGAAGAAAAGCATCATTACAAGATGCCATGGATTTCCAGTTCCCAAAGCACTTTATTCCTGGGTTTTCAAAGGGCATAATGGTTTCCCTGTCCTGCTGGACTTCATTGTAACTTGGAAACTTAATATTTTTAGGCTTGCAAATGCCAGCTATCTCACTATTTCCCCAAAACAGGTAAGTAGATGTCCAAAAAATTTATTATGCATCTGTGAACTTTCCAGTTCTGATGTGTGCTTATTTGGGGTACAAAATCAGAAAACCTTAAGCATTTTGCTCTGTATCAAGGGCTGCAGTAAATATCATTTTCCAAAGTGGTGCACACAACCCTGAAAAAGTGAACTCGTCCTTTGCTTAAGGAGCTACCAGTTCTGAGCATCTACTTGGAGAGATACAGTACCTGATCCACCTTAATGCCGAGTGCCAGCACAGTGCAGCCAGGAGGAGTGGGGCTGAAGAGGACCTGACATCTACATGGTGTATGTTTTGGGAGCCTTTATTTTGGACTGCCTTGTGGAGTTTTCCTGATAGCACCTGGAACAAGTCTTCTGATCCAGTTTCTTCTGGAAGCAATGTAGTTTACATGCTCTGAGGCCTCTTGGTGATGCAAAGCAGTATATATGGGGACTATCAAGAAGAGCGCTTGAAAGAACACCCCTCATCCACTGGGAACATTGGTGCAGATGGATGTGATAGGTCTGAATCCCTTGTGGCAAAACTACACTGATGTCAGCATTGTCTGGCTTTTCCTGAGGGAAATTATGGAAACCTGAAGCAAGGCAGCCAAAATGTTTTATTTGGTTTAGGTGGCATCGCAGATTTGTATTTTTTTTTAAGCTGCAGACTCACCTATTTATGAAGCCACAAGCTTAATCTTCTTAGTCATGTTTTCATAGGAATTAACATCTTCACTCAAGGCAGAATGGGACGTATGTAACTATACAATCATGGATGACACACAGGAATATAATTTCTACGTAAATTTAATAAAACCTGTTAAAAATTTCCCTTCTGTTTCATGTACTTGTTGATTTCTTGTGTTATGGTAAGCAGCTGTAAGATGGGGACTCCTCTGTTTTAGAACGTGTGACACTGATCCTATACCATGTATTTATATACTGGCTTTTATGTAGCCTTAACCATCTGGTTTTACTGACTTGTTAGAGGAGCATAACCGGAAGGAGAGCGTAACTGTTAGAAGAGCAGAAGGCCATCCAGACTTGGACAGAATTTACCCACCTGTGATACCGAAAAGCCAGTTGAAGAAACTCTCGAAGACTTGTTTTGGAGTTTTAGAAAGCAGGCATTCTTTATTGCAGTGCTGGATGCACGGGGGATAATTCCACCTAGCGTGCATGCCACAGCTTCAGCACAAACAGGTTATATGGAGTAACAATTACATATTAATCAGATTAGCATACATATACATAAAAATTATTGTAACTGATTATCATAGTACTGCCTCCATCCGATCACGCGCAATGAAGAATTCATTTGAGTCGAAGGGCTGCTTTTACAACCACTGACCCATTTGAGATTCTGTTGGCTGTCCTTGAAGTCTTTGTTCTTGTCCTTGTTCTTTGATCTTGAAGCTTAACGCAGTTTCAATCACATGTGGTCAGTTTCAACATTGTTCTCATCTAGCATACAGGAACATCTAGTCATAAGAGCAAAGAACTGCAAAACTTATAAGTAACTACCTCTACTAGTTAATTGCTTGGCTATACCTTTGTCTATTGTTTCAGTCATAGTGTTAGTATAAGATTTCTAATAATTATTTACCAAATCTCACTTTTGCAGTCACCTAGCAGCAAACCAGTTTCCACGGCTGGTACAAAATATTAAAACCATCAAAATATTTAGACATACCATACAGAATGTATGGAAATATGCTATCACCTGGCCAGAGGTTGCCCAAATTTGTGTGCAGGCAAACAGGTCTCCTGTCAGCCACTAGAGGGTGAATCGTGTTGTCCAAGAGCCTCAAGCCCTTGGCTGCTGCTGCTGCTGTTTCAGCTCAGTAGAGAGGATCTGGAGGACAAGGCACTGTGTCCCTGTTGCCTTGAAGATGCAGGGATGCCGCACGATTGTCTCGCAAAGTTTGAGGAGACTAGAGCCGTTCAGCTAGCGTAGGCCTCTGCAGCACTGGGTGAGTTTCAGTCTTTTCCCCCATCAGAAAGTTGGCATCAAGTGCTCCCCTTTAATATGTTAAGTACAGCGTGCCGTGGCTGTGAGCAAGGGGCTGAGCAGGTTTTGCCTGCTTCTCTGCCACACCATAGCCAGACCTTTGTCCTATGGAAAAGTAGACTGGAAAGGCACATTGTCAGGTATTGTTGGCATCATGGGTCTATTTTCTGAGCTCGTCAGCCGCCTTGCAGACAAGATAGCAGAGAGCAACAGTAATTTTGAGATCTGATAGGATGGGAGGTTTGCAGGGGCATATAGCTGCTGCTTGCTTTGACCTCCCATTTCGATAACTCCTAATGATTCTTGTAGATTGAAGACACTTACCAGATTTCTTTTTGTCCCTTTCCCATCAGGATGGGAAACTTGGTATAAATTGCACCATAATCTGAGCTAGAACAGCAAGCTTTTGATGAATGAAACATGCTGGAGTTCACTGATCCTGGTCTATAATACCTAACAGCTGAAGGGATGGTCTTGGAATTTGAGATTATCTAAGAGGGTAGAAAGGAGTGCAACAGCTTTATTGCAGTATTACAGGATGTGCCAGGTTGGCTATGGATGAGAAGGTGGCTCTTTGTTTGGAAGAACAGTAGCCCTTTTGTCACATTTTACTGGGTCAAAGTGCAATAAAGGGAGTCTTAGAGACAGACTTCTTAAAGGACATCATTTTAACAAATCTGATTTTTTATTTCTTTTTTATGGCTTAGAGAAAACTGCTTTGTGCTGAGTTTCTGACAGAGCACACGCTGTGTATGTGACACTTAAAGCATTTATGAGCATTCAGTAGCTGGTAACTGTGCCATGACCCAAGGATATGTTCAGCTGGATGGTCGTATCTGGCTGGGGAAGCTATGTGGGTGGAGTTTCTGTCAAGGGGTTTGAAGTGAAGAACTGAACAGAAGAATAACTCTCATATTCTGTATGTGTGGTTGAACCAGGATGCTTCTATAAAACCTAGCTGTCAATATTTCAGCTTGCTTGGGGTCTTTGATCCATTATTGCTGTAAAGAAAACTTTTAAAAACTCATCTGGTTAGAATAGTTCAGAAACAAATATAACAAATGGCAGTTAATCTGCTTTATCTTAGGGTAAAGTTTTATTTTGTCGTGGTTTAACCCCAGCCAGCAACTAAGCACCATGCAGCTGCTCACTCACTTCCCCCCCCCCCCACCCCACTGGGATGGGGGAGAAAATCAAGAAAAGAAATAAAACTTGTGGGTTGAGATAAGAACAACTTAATAGAATATAAAAAGAAGAAACTAATAATGATAACACTAATAAAGTGACAGCAGTAATGATAAAAGGATTGGAATATACAAATGATGCACAGTGCAATTGCTCACCACCCGCCGATCGACACCCAGTTAATCCCCAAGCGGCGATCCCCCTGCCCCCACTCCCCCCAGTTTCTATACTAGATGTGACATCACATGGTATGGAATATTTCTTTGGCCAGTTTGGGTCAGCTGCCCTGGCTCTGTCCTGTGCCAACTTCTTGTGTCCCTCCAGCTTTCTTGCTGGCTGGGCATGAGAAGCTGAAAAATCCTTGACTTTAGTTTAAACACTACTTAGCAATAACTGAAAACATCAGTGTGTTATCAACGTTCTTCTCATACTGAACCCAAGACATAGCACTGTACCAGCTACTAGGAAGACAATTAACTCTATCCCAGCTGAAACCAGGACAATTTTTAATTGAACCCATTTTTAAATGACACTTGTTTGAAGAATATTCTGTTTGCCACTCATTGCTGGTGGCTTTTTCTCAGGTGCAAATAAATTGTTTCCATAAAGACAGAGAAAAGGCTTTTGGGAACTTGTTAGCCAAAAATGCAATTATTTTCTTTTATGTAAGCTTGAGTAGGTCCAAGAAATACATGGCATGTCTCTGATTCACTCGATTAGCTACTTAATTGCTTCCTCGCTCCAGTAAACCTGAAAGGTTGTGCTCGCTATTTTGTCCCCTCAGCTCTTGTGCTTTTCATCTTCCAGTTGTGCCACTGTGCAGTCCCTTCCTTGAGGAAGGGCTTGCCATCAGCCTAGCATCCAGGGCCTGTTCTAACCACAGATCGTTCTTTGTAAGTCAATACAGTCAGCTGCTCGCAATTGTCACACATCTCTGCCCTTCCCCAGGCTCTTGGGATCACCTGCAGTCTGCAGCCTTTGGAGTCGTGACCCAGACAGTCTGGCACTCTTCTCCAGGCCAGCGGAGACGACCTGCATACCAAGGGGAGCTGTTACCAGGTTCTTTCCTTCCCCAGGAGACAGGCCAGATGGAGGAACTGTACTAGGAAATAATGCTTCCTGTGCTAGAGGATGGTGAGAAAAAACTCTTTTGCTGTGAGAGTGGTTGAACATTGGTTGAAACAGGTTGGTAGGAGAGGTTGTGGAGTCTCCATCCTTGGAGATATACAAAGCCCAGTTGGACATGATCCTGAGCACCCTGGTCCAGCTGCCCTTGTTCTGAGCAAGGATTTTGGGCTAGACCATCTCCAGAGTTCACTTGCCACCTCAGCTACTCTGCGATTCTGTTCTCCCAAAGTGCCTAGCAGCTTCAGGGAAAGGCACATGGCCATGGCTAAGTGGCGGGTACTGTCTCAGATGAGCTGACTGCCCCTCAATTGTTTCTGTGACAGGTGGATGCTCTGGTAGACAACCTAAAGACGACTGACACCAGGTTGCCTTCATGCTTGACCCTTAGATGCAGTACCCAGCACTGTTGTCCCCAACTTGTCTGGCACTGTTACCATTGATTGAGTAATCAATGAAAATAGCAGGGCACAGGAGGGAAAACAATCCATTCTGTGCCACCTAGGTAGAAAGCAGGTTACCCAAGAGTGAGCTCAGCCAGAAGGTCTCACAGGGAGGCAGCAAACCAAGTGGGACCCTCATTTGGTACTGAGCAGTCCTGCCTGAAGCACGCTGCATTTTTCCATCGGAGTGACTCAGCTCCTGAGCTGTGGCTGAAAGGACAGCCAGAGTTGAAACAGCTGCAGGATGGAGGTCTTGGACTTGATTTTCATTATGTCTAATTTAGTCTATGAAGCCTTGAGGGCTAATGCAGTGTATCATAAATCAGGTGACTGCTCACAAGAACCACATTTTGGATCTTGCATGCTGCTGCAGAGCCAACTGGATGGGATAATAGCTGTGGCAGAAAGCATCTCAAAGAGCCAGACTCCGTTTGGCTTCCACCAGGCAAGTTAGCTGCTAACAAATAATATGAAATCAAATCCAAGCAAACCATTTTCTGGGGACATATAGGTGTAGGAAAAGTCTTGTTTTGAGTGTGTTGTCTTCTGCAGAGCTCTGTGTTAGTGCTCTCAGTAAGTCTCTCTAGGACTTCTGATGTGTGAAACCGTGCTGCTGTTCTTTTGTTTAATTTGAGCTGTGCCTGTAAAGGATTTATTTTTATCTTAATGTGCCTTATTTCTTTGTAGGCCTCATCCAAGTCATATAAAGATCTCCTGTCTCTTTGGAGATGCTGTGTATCTTGACTGGGAGCAGAAGATTTGTGCAGTGGATGTTGAGAGCAGCTTGTTAGCCTGACTGCTAGGCAACACCTGGAAGAAAATGCGGGCTGGCTTGTTTCACTGTACCAAGTAGCAGCTCTGGCTGAGCAGCTGCAGAGCACGGGTAGATGTGTGCTACCTTTTTGCCTCGAATGGGGCGATGGGCTATGAATTCTTTTTTAATGACGCTGGCAGTGGGGGACTTCTGTTGTCTAAGGGCGTTGTTGGTATTCTGGGCTGGCCTATCTGGCTGCAACTCAGACGGGTGTAGCAGTTTCTGTTGTAAGGGCCTGGAAAGAGGGACTATTTGGAAACCAACCAGGGCAGGATCTAGCATACTTCAGAGCTTGAGGCCATTGCTATAGCATCTGAGAGCTTCCGCACGTTCAGTATCTCAAAGCTGCATGGGCATGTAATAAAATCTGGCCCCAAGTGACTTTTCAAGGCTCAAGATAAAGGACCTGGCTTCTCTCCCAAGCCATGACGTTGGCTTTGGAGAATCATTCTATCTTTTTAGTGGATTTTCTGGTTTTGTTTTTCTACTTATCAGTTATTAAAAGCCATGGCTGGGAATTTCCTGTGGCAAAGGAAAGCATGGGATAATAAACTGGTGACCTTTTTTCGTCAAAACAGTGAAGTTGTATAGCATGTCCATAGCTGAAGTTAAAAAATATAAAGAAATGCAGCTCATTTAGAGCTTCCCCTGAATTTTGAAGGCCAAATGCAAGATGCCTTTGTGTTTTTCAGGAGGGGAAGGCCTGAAGCCATAACTGAGTTGTCAAGGTGTGCTGATTGGAAAATGAGTGGACTTGTCCTGGGGAAGGATTTCATTGCAGTGTACCAGTTTGGTCTTATCAGATGCTCACAGAATCACAGAGTAATTGAGAATCATTGAGTAATCATTGGGAGGGATGTACAGAGGTCATCTCGTCGAACCCCCTCCCCCTGCTCAAAGCAGGTCTAATTAGTTCAGGTTGTTTAAGGCCATGCTGTTTAACAGTGCTTCTGTCAGTTCTGTTAAATATTACTGGCAAGAACATTCACTTCTCAGTTTAAAAGTAATGACTGACCGCTGTCTTTGGTCTAAAATTCATGGCCCAAGTTGAGTAACTGGTAGACAATTATGTAAAACGTAGTTGCTTGTAAATTCCGAAGATGTTATTGCTATGGGGCTGGCCAATAGTCTTCTCTAAAGGCATTCTTCATCTCTACAGCCAGGGAGCCTATGTAAGTATGCAAACATAAACCAAGGTGGCCTATTATTACCATTTAGGCAAGCAGTCTGTCTGACCGGCTGGGCTGACTTTGCAGGGTTAAATGGAGAGAATGGTCATTACATCTTTTTACACTTTCATTCACAAAATCTTGTGCACCCACATTCTCAGATTTCCACCCCACACTTTGATAGCTAGTTTCTGTACTGCTTCCCTAGTATTAACCAAAAAGGTTAGTAACTGCCTTACCTTACTGAATAACCCCGTAATACCAAGCACTTTGCAACTTGCTAATTTATTGTGAGGAAAATTGTTCCTTAATGATTGTCTTTTCTTGGCCTGTCTGTACCATTGTTCCTGGGGGGAGAGGTATGTGTGAATTGATTTTGCATAATCTGACACAGGCAAGTGTATTTCCTTATTTTCCACTGTTTATTTTAATGTTTAATTAATTTTAAAACAAAAGCAACCTACTTCAATTTTTATTAGGCAGATCGGAAGAAATTCTTGATTGTAAGGAAATCAAATCATGTTTTTTGGAATATCTCTGTTGTTCATGATCCGGAGTAACAACAGGGAGGTCTGTCCTAGGATACTCTGGAAGTTTCCAGAAGTTCTTTTGTCTGTTGTCTAAGACCCTTCCTCTAGGACTACCTCCCTAGACACTTCTAATGAATGCTATTCATCTCCATGAAATCTTGTGGCAGAGCCCAAGATCTCAAGTATCTTTTGTCTCAAACTCTAGCTGTTACCTAAAACCTACTTCTGCTGGAATATGTTTTTTACTTGACCCAGGTGGGTAGAGCTGGCCTTTGAAATTCTGGGCATGTCAGGGAAAATTCTGTGCATCTTACAGGGCAAACACGTCAAGGGCCACATCCTCCCAGTGTGCTTGGCCTGGGTACTCAGGGCACCTGATTAGTCGTCTCTAAATACTAATGAAGAAATTAATGTTAGTAACCCACTAACAATGCTGTCAACTTTTATCTCTGTGAGCAGACCACAATGCACACATCCCAAACTTAATTAAGCTTTTTCTATTCTAGGAGTGTGTTTTGTAAGGATGACAGGTTTTGTGATCACAACATTAAAAGAGAAAAAAAGTTAAACCAAGGAATTCTAAGGTATTTTCTTGACTCCGGGATTGAATTCGTTTGTAATTGATCTCCAGCACTCCATCAAGTGCTGGAGTTCCTGTGGGTGTGCATGTGTTTCTGGGTGGAGCAGAGATTTCATTTGTGCACAAAGTTTTTTGAGTTTTACTAATCTTGAAAAAGAAAATAACAGGGCTGGGGGGGGAAGGGGAAGGGAATGCCCAGGGAGGTTATCAGTACTTGACAGGTAACTGTGTATTCAGTCAGTAAAGCCCCACGTAAGGTAGGTAACTGCAACAATGCCCTTTCTACAGGGGGCTAGGAGAAGCCAGAAAAAGCAATTGATTTGATCAAAGCAAAGGAAGAAATCAATATTGGAGAAATAGGGGATGCCGTGCAGTAGTATTCAGCTTTTCCCGTTGTCCTAAAAATGGGCTGCCCAGACAGTTGCTGCTGTAATTGCATTGAAGTGCCTGTGAATGGGCATCTTTGCGGAAAGATGGAAAAGGACTTGGTATGATTAGCTGAAATTTTCCTATTGCTGGTTTGTTTTTTTTTTACCCTCTGTTGCTGAGGTTCTTTCTAGAAGATAATAAGTGTTCCCAGAAAAATAACTGTGAAATCTTGAGGCTTCATTGGAAAACCAAATACTTCAAACTTCCTGGCACAAATCCAAGCGTATCAAAGACTAGAAACCAGAAGCTTGGTTTCCTTTTTAGTTTGGGATTTTAGATGCAAGTGCAGAATTTCTCACCAGAGAATATCCATTTTTCCCTTTTCCAGCTGGCTCTGAAGAATCACGTTTGTGCTGGGAGAAGGGAATTCCAAGGAGATTGGTGGCCCTTTTCACAGAGTAAGCATTTTCCACAGGCGGGGTTATGCCAACCATTAAATGACTAACATGTAATTAGGAGGCTGGATACTTATAGTTGTCATGTCCCTGATGCCAAGGGAGTCCAGGACAGCTGTGGAGGAGTGAGCACCGAGGGAGATCAGGCTTGGCTGACCAAGCCGTTTATGTCTGTATTTGTTTTTGTGTTCGGCCTTTGTGTATTGGCTACCTCAGGAGGCAAGTGACTTAGTGTTGCGGGCAGTGTGGTGCCTCACCCATGTGGGTTTTACAGTGAGTGTATGGTAGAAGGTGCTGCCGCTCGGGAGAGGGCCTGCTGTAGGGATACCAGTTGGACAGAAAGGGAGTGCTGGAAAAGGGAAATCTCACGCACTTCCTGTTCTGCTGTGGTGAAGAACAAGTCTTCTTGCCTCGGCCGGTTTATCTGCTCTGTCCATCTCTGCCTGGAGAACTCTTTGATGCGGAGCTGATCCGAAGGTTACAGTCTCCTTATCAACTCCATGCTTACCTCTGTTTGTTTTTATTCTGAAGTTCGCTCCCTCATTTTGCAATAACCCACAGGGTGCTGGGTGTTGCGCCAGCAGCGCCTCAATGAAGGATCTTCATTCAACACCTTTCCCTTCCCGTCACACCAATCAATGTGACTCCTGCGTTTTCCAGCAGCATTCGCTACACAGTCCGGACTTTAGTCAAGCCTTGGTTGGCGGTCAGAAAGGCTACCAGACCTACCGGGACCTACCATGGGATCTTCAAAAGTAGGTGGCATGTTTTAACTCGGCAAGTCTGATTTGGAGTAATGGTGGTAAAGGGTACTGCCTATGGGACAGCTTTAGGGCTTCAAGGACTTATATAGGTCCAGAAAAGAAATCTGTTTGTTCTCTTGCCTGATCTTGCACTGCTCTATCTCTGCCCCTTTCATCCTTATCGACCTAGGGTACATCATGGATCTGTCTGAAATGTGCAGCCTGAAAAGGGGCGATAGACAGAGGGAAAGCGAAACAGCAAGTTGCCGGCTGAAAGGGAGGTTTTGGAGGTTGTGGTCTGGATGAAAAGAGTAACATATGGCTGGAGTGAGAAATGCAGAGGGAAATCCTTCCCTAGCATGGCCAGGAGCACAAAGATTTGCTTTCTATTTAGAAACATGAATTGATGGCTTAGGTTGGCATTTACCTCTCCTCCCTGTGATTGTCTTATCCTGACCCCAGCAGGCTTTTATTGCAGCAATGCAGAATCCAGGAAGCTCTTTTGTGTAATAATCAAATGTTAATGACATGATTTTTGGAAACCATGGTTTTTGGTCAGGTCTAGTTGCAATATTATTTCCCCCAAACCCTACAAAAGGTTCCAGTTAAATCAGAGATGGCAGCACAACTACATAAGAAGAACGCTGTAGGTGTTCATCATTCCAGTTTTGACTCTAGTACTTTTAAGGAAGAGGTCGTAATTTCTAGGGAGTAACGACAAGGTGTTTTTAAGACAGTTCTGGAAAGTTCAGAGTATTTTTACAAAAATAAGTCTCCCAGCTGCAACATTCCACTATGCTCTCTTGGGTCAGAGCAGGGATCTGGTCATAAAGGTACAGTGAGCCTCCTGGAATTTGTTGTTTCTGTTTAACGCTCTGGCTCCTGATTCATATGGCAATAGGAGATGCTCAGTCTCCCTTGAGTTTGTTTTTTGCTGTTGCCTCAGCGATTGATGAAGTTTAAAAGTATGACCTCAGAAAATAAAATCCAAAAGAATCTGATTGGTTTTTTTTAACACCCTAATGATTTGGCTGGATGGCTGAATTTTTGTGTGTGATTGCTGAAGACTACAATATTAGTCTCCTCTCTGGCATTGCTTTGATTGCAAGATACTACTTATTTTTTCCATCCTCAGTATTTTTAAAAATTAGGGGTTTTTTAATAATTTCTGGACACACTGAAATAGAAACATAAAACTTATTATTTTAGTCAACACAGTGTTGACTTTTGCCAGGAGAAGACTTGCTTCAGCTTTTGGTTCTGTGCTCCTTAGCATTACCCTGCTCAATACCCAAAGATCCTCTGCCCTGTTTAATATCCATACCTTAAAAGCTATGCTGCTCTAACTGTCAGGGGAGGAAGAAATCCCCATCAGTTGTGAATACGAGTTTGCGCGTGTTACGTAAAGAGGGAAAACTAAGTGAGAGTTCTCTACCTAGCAGAATTGAAAAGCCATTCCTTTTTCTAGTTAGATGTAAATCTAGTTGCCGTGTCTTGTTGATATCGACAGTGGTGTAAATAATTTTAATAACAGTGTGCTAGAGGGTAGTTAAACAACATCTGAGTCCAGTTTGGTTACCTCCTAGTTAGGAAAGGATTCAGTTGTTTAAATAGTTGTTTAGATTATTATAAAATCTAAAGTGCGTTAGGGGAAATCTGTGCTGGATAATTAAATATATTCACATTTGGGAAGGGATAGAGACTGCTTGGTCTTAATCAAAGACCCTGTGTAGTCTGTTAAATGTCCAGAGCAATTCACTGGGCAGGGATGTAGATGTGAGCGTGGAGCTGTAAGCCTTGCTTGTTGAGCTCATCATGCTGTCTCTTATAAGAGTGGTGCTTCAGTATTAGCTTTATCCAGTTCCAAGATGCCTCTTTTCACAACATTTCAAGCTAAGTCGGAACGTGTGCTCCATAAAATCCTTCAGGAAGAGAAGTTGTGAAGGAAAACTGGGTGGAGTAGACAGCCTTGCTGGTCTCGTCCCTCTGTTGTTCTGTGCCCTGCAGTCTGGGAAGCAAATGCAGTGTCCTACCTGCAGCTTCTTCGTGAAGATCTTGTGCCCTGGCAGGGTGAGGTACGGAGTGGCTGGTGTTGTGTATGATAATCTAAAAGTGAATATGTAGGTGGAAATGCAGTGCCACTTGCACCAATTTGTCATGCAGTAGGTGGGCAAAATGAGTGCAAATTACAGACTGCTGAGGAGTAGCAGGAAATGGATACCAGCCGTGGTGCAAGGACACTCATGTCCCATTGGCATTAGTGGGAGTTAACCTTGATTATTGCAGGAGGCAGATGTGGTTCATGCGTGGTTCCAAACAGAAACCTATTCTGCTCAGTTTGCCCCAGAGTAGATCCTGATTCTGGGAAACCCCAGTGAAATACTTTTGATGCTGATACACACCACACCTGGTTTGCCTCATATGGAACTTGTGTTTCCCTGCCACACTCACTCAGTTTCTGACCATTTTAGACAGGAAAACCAGAATGAGAAAGGATGTCTTCCTGAGCCTTGAAATCTAGTCATCTTCATTGACTGAGCAAGCCCCAGTGTAAACCCAGCAGCTTTTCTGGCCTCTGCTGTTTTTATTAGAAGTGCCTCACTTTATTAATTTTTCACAGACAGTTTTATGATTGGGCATTTTGGGTCAGCATAAGCTTTTAAAATCAAGTCATTCTGCTTCCATCACATACTCCTTCCATGTCTGTATTTCTGGTTACACAGAGATCTTCATTCTGAATGAAGTCGAGCTAACACAAAGCGTGGGACGGCTTAATTTGACATACTTCTGATACAAGACAATCTGAAAACTTCATGTGGACTGTGGACAGATTTGGTGATAACAGGGGGACATTTCATATCGAACTGAACATGGGAATTGTCCAGTTTCCCTGCCACTGGAGAAGTGCCTGGAGTTTCAGAGTCTCACCTGAACCTCTTGTCTAAGGAACCTTCTCTAATTTCAGCAGCATTTCTCCCGTGAAGAAATTTGTCCATCTCTGTTCAGTGAAAATATATTTTGCTAGATTACAGCATCCCATTGTTTATCTACCCAGCCTAGCAATTGTTTATTATATATAAAGTATAAAATACGGAAAACCTTGTTATTCAGCCAGAAATGTAAGCTTCCAAACTACAGGAAAAACTGGGTACTTTGGGTCTATATCAGTGGATATAAGCTGTCACAGATGCACACAAACTATCACAAAGGCAGAAGGGCTGGTCTGTTCTTTCAGACTTGCAGAACTCTTCAGGAGTGATGTAAGTATAGTTGTTTTACAGTGACATTTCACATACCAGTGAACAGATTTATCTCAGTAAACATTAAAACACCATCACTGTCCTATTATGAGTATATTTATATATTACAATTATTGCTAAGGCCGATACAGTGGTTTTATCATTTTTTTTTCTGAAAGCACCTTAGTAAGAGAGAAGTACCGCACGTATTCTAAAATTGTGGAGAAAATTTGTCTGTCTAAGCATGCCTCTCTTATAGGACTAAAACCACAAGACATTTAATAGCCCACAAGAGATCATCTCTAGGTGACTGTTTTGGGTTTGGCTGTTAGGCTGTCCTGTCAGCACCTTTCTTGAGCAGACACTTTCAGTGCGTGCATGCCAAAGCAGAGCCTGTGTTCTTTTCCATGCTGCATGCTGACTTAGCTAGACACTGCCTCTGATATGAAGCTCACTGCAGGTAATGGAGAGGTTCCCACAGGTGTCAGAGCGTGCTTTCTGCCCTGGTGAGAAAGACCTTTGAGATTTTTCCTCTGAAGCAGGTGGTTTGACTCGTAGAAGGCAGTTTTAATTCTGCTTCTTTGCAAGAAGTGAATCTAAATTCCAGTAGGTAAAAGACACTCTTACTTCCTTTGTAAACTAACAGTTTCAGGCTGTGGTGAGGCAAGTGCATGCAAGATTTATTCAATGCAATGTTTATGATATATTTATTGAAAGGCACCCTTAAAAAAAACAAGTTAGGATATTAGGTAAGGTTTTTAATTTTTCCTTGAGACTGACTTCCCCCCCCGCCCCGAAACTCCTCTGTTACTAAAAGTCAACAGACATTATTAGCTGTGTCCCTCTAACGCCTGCCTTGTAAAATGCGTAAGGGGAGGCATCCTTCTGGCTCTGTGTTTATTGGCGTGAGCTCCTTGTTGAGGAAAAGGTTCCTTTGTGCTCATGATGGCTCGGAACACAAGTACGGAATGCAGGGCTTCACCTACTACCACTCAGGAAAGGTCTCAGCAGGTATTTCTAGGAAAATGCCAGCTGAATGCCAGTTGAAAAAGCCAAGACTGTGCTAGGAAATATTAGGAAACAAAGAGAGGACAACCAAGTAAAATTGTTATGTCAGTGTGGGCAATTTTATATCAGTTTTTCTTGTTTCTCTTTGTCAGCAAATATTTCACTCCCCTTCCTAATTGGACAAATCTTAATCTGGGATTTGGCAGTCTTTTGCCGAGAGACAAAATCCAGTCCCTGATTGCAGTGTATTTAAGATTACTGCACGGGCATGGTCTCTAGGAAAGAGCAGAGTCTCTGGGGTAGAGGGGAGGACCACGTAGGCTGCAGGCAGAAGGGACCCTGACAGAAAGCCCACTGAGGGCAGTGGGAGGCTTCCAGCTGGTATTTGGTTCAGGCTTCAGATCTCCGTTTCTGCTCTGGAGGATTTCAGTGACCTTCTCAGCTGGAGTGTTTTTAATCCTGCTGTGCATTTCTAGGTTACGCTCCTTGTTCCCTCTCTGTTGAGCAGATAGTTCCGAAGGAGTCAGCAGGGACTGCTTGACTCCTGATCTGAGAAAATAAATTCCCACCGTTGAACTTTTATCAGCTCTCTGCAGAGTATTCAAGCTCTGATGGGTCATCATGTGCATTGAAGCTGTTTCAGTTCTGGGGTAGTTAACTTCTCTTGTGTGTATTGAATCCCTCTAAGTACTGTCCAACTTTACACAATGGGACATGTTGTCAGATGAAATAATTCATCTTTGAGGAATGAACCTCAGGAAACAGAGCAAAGCAGCAATAAAGCTCAAAGTTAATGGGAATGAAAAAGTATTAGCCCAGCAATCTTTGTGGTTTTGTCTCACAGATACCTTTGAAAACCTGGATTTGAAATCCTCCTGGTGTGCTCAGTCTGCACTTCTATTCAAATGGGGAAGCATCCAGATGGTACAGCCTAACCAAGGACATTTTGTTCAAAAATACCTGTTGTTTTTAAAACTAGTTTTTGTTTTTTAAAACAAATTAGGAATGGAAAGTAAACCTTAATAGTCATCTTGTCTTGTTATTTAAAAGGAAAGGGGAAAGTTTATTGAGAAAAAAAGGAAGGAAAAAAAAGACATCCCAAGTTCTGAAACAGCCCCCGCCCCCTAAGTGACTTGCTAAGATGTATTTATCAAACAGCTTCTCATCTGAGGAAATTCAGTTTAGAAGCTGATGCTGAGTCCCCTCTGCACCTCTTTGAAATGATTGTCTCAAACAGGTTTCATGAATTAAGTGAAAGTCACGTGTGTGAGTAAAATTACATGTGCGAGTTAACTGTTGTGGACTGGGGTTTCTGTTTGCTAAGTGGTAAAATGGAACTTGAAAGGGAAGAAATAAAGAATAAGAGTTATAAAAAATGTTATACTATGTAGAAAAGAACGCTGAAAAGGTTTCAAATTATATAGTACTCAATATTTAACTGTGTCCCAGCCATGTTACTTCTGGTCTGAAACCGCTCTTTCACTGATATGAGAGGCAGTAATTTCTTCTCGTTCACCGACTGCTGTGTAGAGGTGGCATTCAGCCTTTCAAATGGGCTTCTCAAACCCAGCATTTTGGTTTGGGTCAATGCCAGGATCATTATAGCTGAAAGACCTTCTGAGTGTTTTTCCTTCCGTGCAGCTTAATCAAAACAACCGCTTTTCAAATGAGAGTATCCACAAGAATGAATGTGAGTAGGTTGTGTCAAGTTAAATGTGGTTTTTTGTTTGTTTTGTTGGTTTTTCTTGTAACTTAGTCTCAGTTTTGCAAAGCATATAAGCCATGCAAAGGACTAGTAGCTGGAGTGGCAGGGAAAAAAAAAACAACAAACCCACATGACAAATTAAAGCTGAACTCACCACTGACTTTATGGTTTCACCTACAAGCTACTATTTAGAAATATTCTTCTTAATGAGGTAGAGTCCTGACTATTTATACCTGCATATTTTAATTTCTCCAGTTAAAGTTTTAAGGCAACTTCCATACAGTAGTTTCAGAAATAACTTTGGAGCTGCTCTTCTCCAAACTCTTAATAGGACTGTTTAATTTCCTTTTTTTTTTTTTTTCCTGCTGTGGATTCACAGATGTATTTTGAAGCAAGCCAGATGAGATGATAGATTAATTAATAGCCATTTTAGAGGGTAGCAGGAGTGAAGGAAATGCTAGCTAGGGGATCCAAGACAAGTCAGAACAGATATGAGTGACAAATGAGTATTCCCATTTTCATTCAATCAAATGTCACGATATTTAGCCTGAGTCAGTTGTTTTCCAAGCAGAAGTAATAAGGCTGTAATCATAAGGCTTTACAATGAAATTAAAATGAAATATCAGAACCTGCTCTGATATTTATATACAGTGCACAGTGTGCTTGTTCTCTCAAGCAGCTGCAGTGGTCGCTTGCAATTATTTTCAGCTTATTTTATTGTATTTAAACTTATCGCTCATGAGGGATGTGTTCCGGAAGTGAGCTATATGTCCTTTGTTACGAATGTGGGAACTTGCTGAGATGCCTCGTACCTTCAGGCGAGGATCCCTGCAGCCTGCTTTCCTGGGGGAGGCTGTACCTTAACCTGCAGGTGTACGTGTTTGCATGAGTGAGGTAGCTGGCTCTAGAGCGAAGGACTCTTTGCCAGAAACTACGGCTTCCTGTTCTGTATTTTGTAATGGCTGATAACATAATAGGAAATGGCTTTAAGGATCTTCAGATGTCTTTGAGTTTATAGCCAAAGGCAGAATTTGCTGTAAGTAACCTTTTTTCAGGCAGTTTTTTGCCTAACTATACTATTGACCTACTGACTGTTGACTTGCCTTGAGTTAATTTGGATTAGCACCTGTGTAATTATGAGCATGGCAGAGAGAAGTATCTGGCAAGGCTTCCCAGCTGTGTTCCCTGGTCTGCTCACATGTCCTTGCCCTTCCCTGTCACTCCATCACTTCAGCAAATACTGCTTAAAGCAGTGCTTGCCTTTTACTTTTAGATTTAGTCTGAGTAAAATAGGAAGCAGAGGCTGGCCCTCTGAAATCTCTTTATCTTTTTTGTCCAGCCCTGCTTTGCAGGCTGAAATGGACTGAGCAGCTTGGATAATGTATAGATATGTACTATATAAAGCATGGGACGCTTTTTTGCCAATTTTATTGCACAAAGCAGTTTTGGGAGCAGAGGTGCCAGTGTGTCTGTGGTAACTGATTTGTTTAAGCAATTGAAAGCTGCCTGCATTGCTGTATGAAAGTTCACCTAGCTGAAAACGAAGTTTTATTCTTGCAAATTTCCAGTCAGGGATCACATAAGAAAGTACTTAGTGGGGCTCCTATTTAATTTGGCCCATATAAGAAAAAAAACCCGCAAACCCTCAAACCCTGTCTGTGGTCCGTGACTTCTAGCATATCCCAACATCTATTTCAAAATAGTCTTGAGTCATGGTTTCATTTTCAAGGGTGTTGGGTGAGAAGTCAATTAATACTGCTGGGAAGAATCATCTGATGTTGAGGGAGAAAACTTGAGCTTCATTTTGCGGAGGTGGGGAGGGTTAAATAGAAAAGGATCTCTTCTTAATCTTCTCCCCTCGTTCTTATTTTCCTCCAGAATTCACCAGCCAGTCATCAAAATAAGACATCTTGAGCCCTGGAAAATTGCTCTAATTGTTATTGGAACAGCAGTGGCAGCAGCTATCACCATTGGTCTCCTAGTTTATTTTCTGGCATATGGTAAGTTTTATGTAACAAATCACTGTTCCTATGTTTAGTGCATTTCCTTTGTGCTTGTTGTGCCACACAATGCTGGGAGTTTGCTTTGATTAGTCTGTCTAAAGCTCATTTGGGGAAAAACCACCGGCTTCTCTAGAGCTCCCTTTCCTTCCTCATTTAGCATCTTTGCAGATCTCTTAGGAACATTTCCTGCTGTGCAGGGTGGTTTAGGGCTGTGGTTTCTGTTGGCTTTTGCTTGCTTTCACTCCTTTCACATCTTCGTCATGATCTACTTCTGTGATGAGGTCAACACACAAGCCTTCTGGTCTCCCTTATGCGAGTGACAAACAGAGCCTTCCACTTGTGCCTACCTGTGGTGTTTCTCTGTTCCCTTGCCCTCATCACCAGCAGCTGCCTGCCAGGGCTTGGCGTTGGGTGGGCGTACAGGCCAGGAAGGAAGGTAGCTGACCAGCAGGATTGCGATCCTGTGTGAGCCCACAGTGCTGTTGGCTGGCCCCAAATGTAACTTTTGGGACAACTGGGCTTTTTGTGCACTACTTGGCTTAGATCACCTAACTCAACTGAGTTCTTGCTCCTGGGCTCCTAGCTTTTGGAAGCTGTATTTGAATGGGTTGGATACAGTTGAAGGCTCATCCACTCCCTAGATGTCTGGGTATCAGTCAGCCCCAGGTGGTTCTCTAAAGTTCATTAGCCTTGGTGGTTTGAGTGTTGCCTGTTCCTCTGCTTTCCCCTACAGATCAGAAGCTGTTCTATTACAGTGGCAACATAAAAATCACCAACATCCGGTACAATAATGAATTGTCCAGACAGTCCTCAGGAAGGTTTAGAGACCTGAGCGAGAGGGTGGAGAGACTGGTAAGTTTGGACCATTGTGACTTTCTGTTATTAAGGACTGTGTGATAATACAGGAGTCATTAATATGAACAGCACACTCTTAGACCACAGGTGTCTGGTGTACCCTGAGCCCCCATGGTTAGCAGACCTGGGAAATGGATAGCATGAGAGTCATGATCATACCTGGCAGACCAGGCACTTGCCAGTCTGCTTGTTCCAGCATGTCACCTCTCTTTGTCCCTGAAGTGGATTGACAATAATCTCAGCTTCCTCCTATATCACTAATCATCTGTGTGTGTTTTCTCTTTCCCTGCCCTGAGCCTGGCTTTGTGATTTATGCCGCAGTGTCTCTAAGGAAAGCATGCTTTTACGCCCTCTCCTTGGGTGTAAAGGGATGGAGAACTCTACCTGGCAGGCTGTTGCTGTATGTTGAGAAAAAAATACACAAGCCCTTTTCCTGTGCCTTTGGTACGTTTTGTTGGGAAACCCTCCTACAAATAGCAGAGGCTGCTGAGTGGCTCTCAGTCATACAGTAGCTATGGAAATAAATAGACACATTGCAATTTCCTTTCTTGTTTTCTCTTTGAGACACTTCCCCACAGATGATAATTACAGAGTTCAGCTCTTTACAGCAATAAGCATGTGATTGTGCTTGTATCTTTTTGTGTTTCATTCATCAGAGTCTGATGTGTATCTCTTACCTCCTGTTTAGCAACCTTGCACAGATACTTAGTTAATAGGACAATCAATGCTGTGGTCCCCACTATCATTTAATTTAGGGCCATGCCACTTGCCCACAGCAAAATGTGAGCTGTGGTGAACATTGTTCTGGAGAAGTAGGGTGCTATATAGAGATTCAGCAGTGCTAGCGTCTCTTCCCAGCTCTACTGCTGAGAGCCTCGGAGATCTTAGTCAAGTTGTCCTCTTTTCTGTACTTGTTTCCTTTCTGCCCTCTTTGCCTACCGGGGACCGTACTGTATTTCCCAAGATCTGCTCCTGGTGTATGTCTGTATGTATAGATTCTTGCATAAGCTGCATTTACTTAGGTGCTGCCACTTTACAACTATTATCTAATAATTGCAGGCTTTTAACCTTGTGATATAGGACCTTGGAGAGGGAACGTTCTCCCTGACCAAGAAGACATTGTGTATTGCTGAGGCAGGAGGAAGGCAAGGGCTGGGGAGAAGTCTGAGGAATAACTCTTCATTGAGTAAAGTTGCATCCCTTTCTCTCAGTCCATTCCCTCTTCATTTTTTAAAAATGTGGCTCCTTTGGCAAAGAAATACTTATTTTAGCTAAGAAGTTCTTTCAAACAGAGTCCAATGCAGTCAGATTTCCTCTGAATGTGACTATTAATTTAGATGCTTGAATGGAAGCCAGTGCTTTAGAAGTCCTGTCTCCTCTATGGGTGTTGAGCACTTCTGACAGTAGTGACAGTAAATACCAGTGCTGGTTGAGCAGTGAGAACCATTATTTCAGAGCATGTTAATTGTAACTGATAAGTAACACCATAAACATACAGAGAACTGTGTTGCCTTTCCTTCATTCCTGTGACTTTTCTTAAGAGCTGTCTTTAATTCAGCCATTAACTTCTACCTCCCTCTCTCAAATTTGGTGAGTTCTTTGCTGTAATTTTAGGTCAGCTGATATAAATGGTACGGTTTTATGTCTTTAGCTCCAGGTGTTCCATCTAACAAGGATGTATGAGATTGAGAATTGTCCATAAGCTTATTTATATTGACTCCATACACTAATGAATAACAGTATGTTCCTTGCAAGTCTGATTCTTTACAAGCAAAACTCAGCTTGTGGTGATAAAAATCAAAGCAACCTTTCCAGAGTCAGAAATATCCTCTTGACTTCTTGACAGCTCAGAACAGCCACACTTCTATATTCACGGTTTTCATGCCACCTCTTTAACAGAGGATAGACTTGAGTTTTTTATCACATTTTCTGATGTGTCTGGGTTTACCAAAATCCTTTGCAGTCTTTCTCCAGCTGGTGTCAAGGTTTTGGGTGTCCAATCCTTCCCATCCTCATAGTAGTAACGATACCTTACGCTCATGTTGTGTAACAGTGAGTCAATGCAGATAAATGCAATGTCTTTCACAATACTTGGTGCAAAGTGAACAGAAGTGAATCATCTCTGATAATCAGAAGCATTCAAATTACCTGAGTTAGTGCAACTCCCTGCCAAGTGCTCCCTTCTCCAATCCCTCCCTGATGAAGCCTCCTTTGTTTGTCCCCAGAACAACCCTGAAAGGAGCTCTTTTCAGAGTTGATATTTCACCAGAAAAAATGTTTTTCCTCCCATAGGGAAGTCATCCCATGCCTTCCTTGGGACTGGCAGCAAACGTTCTGATGTTTTCTTTTGTTTCCAGAGTTCAGTAGTAACACCCATTGTGTGAACGACATTCCTGACTCTCTTATCTCATTGAAAGTGGGAGGGAATGCAGCGAGATCATGCCAGAGAGCTGATGAAGCTGGTGCACTAGTCAACATCTCAGGGCTGACTGGAAAGTCTGGAAAATGTCTTGTGGGGTGGAGCTGGGGGGACTGAGGAACAGATGATGAAATGTCTTTGCTCCTTGCCTGGCTTCCTGCAAGTGGCTGTGAGGGTTCCCTTTGTGTTCTCTTGAAAAAGCAGACCGGACTGAATGCCACTGCAGAGAGAGATGTTCCAGCTCACCAGAGCCTCCTCATTTTTCTAGCTGGACCAGTCGTCCTTCCCTTGCCAAGCTAAAATGCACTGTGCCAGACCGTCCCCTCTTGCACTGGATAAAAAGGGCACAGTCACAACCTTCATGGCTCCTTCCCCAAGGAGCCTCTATTTTATAGTGGGTTCACTTAATGCTTGGCTGATATCCACAACTTTTACCCGCTGGTTTTCTCCAACTCCTGCACCAGACTTGGATTTTTTTTTTCTTCTCCCACAAAATGTATTCATTCTTTTGGATTTCCCAAGAATGCCTTGGAGGCCCTAACTGCCCTCTTACTAACAGCATCCCGGGGGAGATTTCCAAGGCCCTGCTCTAAGCTTTGCTTCTGCAGCCCTTCTCACACCCCAAAGTGTGGAGGGAGCTGAGACAGCCAGCTCAAGATAGACCCGGGTGATGAGATGATCCCAGTTGCCTACTCTGGGCAGCAGCACTAACTGCTCTGTGTGCAGGGAGGAGGGTGGAGGGGCTTTGCATCCAGTGTGGAAAGTCATCTTTGACCCCAAGGTAAGGAGGTGTGCATTCAGAAGAGCTCGAAATTAGTACCTCATCAAGCCCATCTTAATGAGAATTGTCTTGGCTGAAGGCTGGCCAAGTGTCTAGTTGCGAGAGAGCAGTGGATACCAAGCAGCCACAGTAGGTTACCCCTTCAGTACATGGCTGGTTGCTAAATAGAAATGGACACCAGCCTTTACCCTGCCCACCAGTGACTTGCAAATGTACCTGTCTGTTCTTTTTACCACTACAATAACTTTGTGATACTTTCTCCTAGATGTTGTGGACTTGCCCCTCTTCAAGGACAACCTATGCCACCTTTCTCCTTACACTAGTATCTCCCTGTCTCCTTCTCTTCTGGCCAGAGCTGTTCCCAGCCCTGCTGTCAGGCTGCTTCTCCCTGTCCCAGTCCATGTGTCTTTGTGGACTCTTGCATTAGACACTGTACCCTCCCCTGCTTCTGGGGCTATGCCCTGTCTATTATCCCCGACTCCTTCCTGCTCCCATGTGATGGTAAGCCAGGCTGTGGTTTGGGTGGATGGATGCTTCTCAGGTATGAGTGTAGCATGGCTCCCTCCTTGGCTAATTGGGTGGCTGGGGGAGAGGCAAGGTGTTTGTTTTCTCTCCGTGAGTGCCTCGAGCTACGGAATGGACTGGCATGGATTTGCCCTGCCGTCTCATCATCCGCAAGGCACCTGGGCTCTTCCCCTATCCTTCCACCGTCTGAAACCAACACAGAACTAACTGGCTGGATCTGGGCAGAGTGGTTGGGGATTGTATTAAGAGGATACCTGGGTAATTCCCCAGGGAAACTACTGCCTATCCCAATATTTCTATTGAAGTAATGGAATTTCATCAAGTGATTCTTGCCTCAGGACTCAGTGTTGTGTGTCAGGACATCTCTCTTAGAAACAGACATCTTGCTTCAGTGACTTCAAGTGATAAGAGAATCTTCTGTGCCTTAAGTACAGACATTGGGGAAAGTTTTTAATGAATACAGCTGTTGAAGTTTGTCCTGCCTGATAGAATTGAATTAGTGTGGGTTTAATTTAGAAATAGTGTCTCTATTGGGTATGGCAGGGACACTTGTGATACCACAGGAAAGTGCTGCAGAATAGTTCTGATAACTGTGCCTGTTCTTGGTTGGTTTAAGGACTCACTGATGAGTCCCTGTACTGGAGCTGGTAAGGAAGGAGGCAGTTTTCTCCCCTGGCAGACAATGATTTTAGAGGTTGTTAACACATTTCTCTCACTACGAGGAGAGAGAAGCAGAGGGGCAGGCAGGTGCCGTGCATCTCCACCCCCCCTGTCAACTTGGAAAAGCATGAGAAGTTTAGAGACTCCATGGTAGCAGTCATCTGAAAACACTCTTTGAATACCTTGGT
>JANHGO010004645.1:0-24563 GCA_024606505.1 Aquila spilogaster | reverse complement strand
AAGGAAAGGAAAGGAAAGGAAAGGAAAGGAAAGGAAAGGAAAGGAAAGGAAAGGAAAGGAAAGGAAAGGAAAGAGGAGAAAAGAGGAGAAAAGAGGAGAAAAGAAGAAAAAAGAAAAGAAAAAAGAAAAAAGAAAAAAGAAAAAAGAAAAAAAGAAAAAAAGAAAAAAGAAAAAAAGAAAAGAAAAAAGAAAATGCTGTGACTGAAACATTTGGTTCTTGCTCAAGAATCTGGTATGAATTTTATAACGGTTTCCTGGAAGCAGAGATCAAGGGGCTGGTTTGGGGCTCAGAAGAGGCCCTCTGACAGGATGAGAAGAGAAAACTGCCAGAGACCGAGACTGATACTTCGTCATTCGCATATTGGGAACATAGCACTGGACCATTCCTGCTAATTAAAACCAGCGGTGAACAAAGCTATTTTGCAGAGGTTGGGCTTTGGCCAAACATTTGTATGTGGATGAGGAAATGAGATCATAAAAGTCACGACTGGCCTCCAAGCTTGGGGTTTCTAATTGCCTCTCACACCTTGCTTCCCAGCCTCCATCTACCATGCTTTGGAATA
The DNA here is from genome assembly GCA_024606505.1 of Aquila spilogaster. Lineage (NCBI taxonomy): Eukaryota > Metazoa > Chordata > Aves > Accipitriformes > Accipitridae > Aquila > Aquila spilogaster. The sequence continues at coordinate 24,000 of JANHGO010004645.1, read as the reverse complement.
ACAGCAGGATTGAGACTCCTCACCTCTGTTTTGAGCCGGCATCTTGGAACGCTTGTGGACAAGAAAAAGGGACCAAGAAAATTCCTGCTCTGGGATTTTCCTCGGTACAAACTGATTAAGAACACCCTGAGGTTGGCCTCCATCAATCTGAATATGGCTTCTGTAGTTATGACTTTTATGTTTTGTGTTTTTCCTCGGGTAAAAATTTGAGACTTGGTGAGTTCGGCTAAAACCACGGGATTAGAAATGACTTGGTTTGTAATTCAGAGCAGATGAGCCACTCCACTGAGCACAGTTCCATGGGTCGTGAGGCACCCTATGACGTGCAACTCAGGGCTCTCCATGACCACCCCCAGCACAGCTGGTGGGTAATGGGCAGAGGGACCAGCTGGTTCTTCCCAAAACTGAACTTGTTGGGGTACCTTTTATTGATGAGGCAGAGCTACTTGGCTGGTATGAGCAAAACCACAGAACTGCTGCCTACTTAAGTATAGATAAATGTATGAAAAAAAGGCATTCTGCCTTCAGCAGATACTGTGATTTAAGTCAGAATACACCTACCAGCAAGTCCACCTTGGTAAATTTACAATCACAGGAGTCTCATAGCCTCACTGGAGAGAACAACACATCCATGCGCTGGGGATATATCACATATAAAGGCTTCTCTCTACTGGTGTAATTTTACTGAGCAATTTCTGAGATGTCCTAAGATGCCATTAAACACTGTTATGCCAAGTCTAACACAGTGTCTGTCCAGTAACACTTGGCCATACCCAAATCACTTCAGATAAAAGACATCCAACAGAGAGAACAGGAATGGCAAGCCAATGATTAAGACAACCCATCTCCTCTAATAAGACATTTTCTCATTTGTTTTCTTCTCAAAGGACAGAATCAAAGCCTCAATTAACTAATTCCCTCCAACCATTTACCAGCTAATCACACTGGCTTACTCCTAATGTGCCCTAAAATTTGGCTTGTATGTAGGGAGAGCTTTTTTTCCATTTCCAGAGGAAAGCCACATCCTTCAGTGTGATGCTGGTTTACCTCAACTGCCTCACAGCTTGACCTCCCAGCTCTGTCCCCCAGAAAATAGACTCTGGGACACCAAGGCTGCAACCAATGTGCAAACACCCACCCATGTCTGCAGCATGTCAGGTGCTTGTGTTCTGCTGGCTAAGTGGTGAGATGCAACACGCAGAGAGGGAGGATGCTGTCACCATCCTACAGTGAGATTTCACCTGTGTTTCCAGCAAAAAATGGCTGCTTCGGTGAACAGAGCAGCCTCGAAGCCAGGCCCTGCACTAAACCATCTGCAAGGACTGCACCATGCCCATGGTGCTGATGGACTAAGGGAGAGATCAAGATTCAGGGCAAGAACCATGGGAGAACAGTTAGGAAAGGGTCTGGGCACGTTAGGAAGAGTGGAGATGCTGGAGCCAAGCAGGGATGAGAATGAATCCCACAGTGAAAGTGACAGAATTGGGCTGAGTCAGAAAAGAGAAGGATGGCACTAAATCTCCCACTGCAGGGGAGAGAACTGAGAATAAGGGTGAGATGGAAGGGAAGGATTGGAGCAGCCGGGAAAAGACTCCAACAGCTCTGTCCTGAGGCCTCATCGCTGGTGCTGGAGTTATCTGATGGAAGGGAAAAGGAGAGGTGCTTTTGGCACAGCAGCTGACCACCTTGCCCTGTTTGCACAGAGCCATACTCATCCTCTCCCCAGAAATGCAACGAGTCAGGAGAGATGAAATGACCCAGCTTCCCAAGGCAAGAGACACTGGGAGACACAGTAAGGAAATAACACGAAGGCACAGACAAAACAGTCCTTACACTTTATCTTCTATCTTTAGACCCACCAGCCAGAAGAAACCAAGTTATCTCCCCATCTTCCCCTTGTCTCCTGTACTTCTTTTCAAGTCACCAGATTAAACATAGCCATCATTGCAATATGGGAGAAAAGCCAACTGCTGAAGCACTGCTGAAGCTCTCTGGTGAAGTCATTTCTCCCAGGGTTCCCTGTACAACCCCCTCTGGTCCTTCACAGGGCTCCACCACCAACCTGGGCCCCTGCAGCTGCTCCCCATATGCCTCTTCCTTTAGCTTCAGGACATGACCCACAGCTGGAAAGGCAGTATTTCCTCCATCCTTCCCTCACATCACTCTCCCTCATCTCCTTGCAGCCTTACTCACAGCTCGAGTGTGAGGAGACCCAGAGACAGAGCAGAGCTGCAGAAAGCAGCACTTTGCAGTGCTGGGGAAAAGCAAGTCAGACTGCAACAGAGCTGTCACTTTAACTAGAAATTAGTTAAGTTACTTTATCTAAATGCCGCTGTGCATCAGTATATGGCAATGAGCTATGGTGGAAGGACAGAAACAAAACACATACAGCTTGTCTAGTGCAGGCAAAGGATAGAAGAGCATGTGACTGTGCTTGTGCTAACTTGCCAATAACTGTGGGCCATCCTGTAAAAGCAGACATTTCATGGAATGAAGATGATTTCCAGGCATTTTACAAGAGGACTGACTCTATGGGCCTTTTATGTTCATTGCTTCATTTGCTCCTTTTGTAACACACTTTAAAATTCCTGGTACTTCTTGAAATGACCTGCTGTTACCATTATGGTGCTTGCGTGCCACCTGCCCTGGCAAGATTTTTACCATGTGAATCTGAAGGAAAGTGAAATTCTGTGGGGAGGTCCTTGGCATCTATTTGCTCATGACATTTGGCTCGTGATGGGAAGAGGTGTTGAGTATGGCTGGTGCCACCGGCTGTGGCTGCCTCAGCGCCCTGGTGAAGCACCTTTGGCTCATGTACAAGGTTCTGTAAGTTTTTTTGAGACCTAGGCTGCCTGAACACCATCCAAATACAAGAATTGTAACGTTCTTCTCTTGCCAAATGCCTGCTGGGCAGGCAGGGGCTGTGGTTCGTGGTGGTTGCTATCAGACAAAGTCAGCTGCAGTGTCACCTGGTCAACATAGGGCATATTTAAAAGGTGTCTTGAGTGCTGGATACATGAAGGAGGCAGCTTTGCTCTCCTGAGGCCAAGGTAATGCTGCCCAGAGCCATCACCACGAAGGGCCTGCAGACACCAGTTAGACAAATGTGACAGCACCTCAGGGACACTATGGAGAACATCAACACTTCTGAATGTGGAAAATTTTCCATTTCAGTACAGAAAAAAGGATGCGTTTGAGTCAACGGAAAGGATCAGTTTAGGGCATCTCTGGTCAACCTCTAAATATTTCCTACTGCCTTTAGCAGGACATCAGTGGCATCAGCACGGGTCCAAGGGACAAGATGCAGGAGGTCTCGTGGAGAGCAGCAGCACTGGGAGCCCTCCTTCCTGCAAAGTCAATCTGAGGATTAAGAAATTCTCATTACTGCTGTTTGCAGTCACATTTCTCAGAGCATGACTCGTGCAGGGTCACATGGCAACCATGGGAAAGACCAAGACATAGGTCGAGCTGCCCTGACCCCCAGGGCCGGGTGCTAACCACTCAGCTATGCCTGTCAGATCAGACGAGGAAGGTGCAGAGCTCAGGAGTCGTGACAAGGCTTCACAACCCTCCAGCTCAGAGCTTAAAAAAGAAAGTGGCATTAAAGGCAATTTAAAGAATGAGAAACCTCCGCAGCACAAGTGGCGAGTATCTAACAACAAAGTCGAACGGCACTAAAAAATAACCTACACAGGTGGCTCTACAAAAATTTTGAGAGAGAAAGAAGAAAAATGAGGAAATGCAATTGAAAGAAAAGCTTCTCTCACACTAATGTCATTCCTGACATTTGAGCAAGTCATTTTACAGAAGACTAAAATAATATTTACATAAAGGGTTTAATCACTGGACTTTGAAGATATCTCTGTTAGAAAATCTCCACAGAACCGAAGAATGACGGCCTAATTATCTGTATTTTCCAGAAATCACTTTGCTTTGTTTTGTTATTGTTTGCTGCACAGTCCTTGAGCGGGCTGGACACCTCTGAGCTCAGGCAGAGTGAGTCCCAGCTCTGGCCACCAGACGGTCCCTCCCAGCCAGCATCTGCCTGCAGTGGTTCTCCAAGGCTGTGACCAAGTGCAGTAAAAGCCCCATAACAAAGGTGAGCTCACCCCCAATGCGCGCCAGCTCTGCTCTGTGCGAGAGCTCTCCGTTCACTAGTCTTACATGGCAAACACAGGTTGTGCTTCACACAACGCTGAGCTAATTGGAAATAAAAAAGGTCTGATCTAGACTTGAGTGCAAATAAAATCTTGGTTCAAGACTCAAGCAGATTGTCTTGTTAGCTTGTTTTTGTGCATCATCTCGTCTCCTGCTTCTATTCAGATAAGAAAATGGACACACAACAAGGCAAATTTAGGATGCAGTGTGCCAACACTGGGAGGCTGGCAAGAGCCATGTCTGCTTGTCCCAAAATCCTGAAAAATCTGCCTTTGCAACACGCTCTGTGCCTCATTTGTCACTATGGAAACACATAAATGATATGGATAAAGCAGTAGGGAGCATTGTGCTTGCACTAAAGACAGCACAGGGAGAAATGACCAAGTATAACTGTATTTTCAGAACAGTCTAGTTCTATATCCGCTGGGAAGGAGCTGACAGATATTTTCCAGGTACAGAAATATCACTAGCCTGAAGCTAAGTGTTGATTCAAGGCCGTATCCTTGCAGAGAAGTTATAAAGCTAAATATGCAATTCTTAGGAAGCAAATAAATGAATGTGTGATTTAGGAAAAATCTGCCTGCCTATACTTACTGTAAATGAACAAATATTTACATGAATTCTAGCAGAATTTCACTGAATTTCTAGAATTGCAGCACAATTCTGTCTCTTCCCAATCGAGATGATCATTAAAAAGCATTGAAGGTATTTGTGAAAATGTCCAGAAGTTACACAAGACCTCCTTAATTTTGACCAAATGCTTATTTGTCCAAAGATCATTCCTAGAAGCCTGTTACTTATTAACATTTTTTGTTGGCCCTTCAGCTCTAGCTTTAAGGCTTTGATTCATGGAGCAGAAACAATGACATGCGATCTCACTAGCAACCCACCCTTCGAACTGCACAAAATAACCATAATTAAACAAGCCTTGGGGTGCAAATCACCTGAAGTGCTGAGAAAATGTTCACTGGGAACACAGTTGCAAAAACCAGGACCAGTTTTTGAACACAGGAGTGTGTGCCTTACTGAGACCTTTTGGGGAAGAAACAGATCGTACAGCTTGGAATAAAACTCAACTATTTTTTTTTTTATAGCTTTGAGACCTTTCATGAATATCTGCAGAGATTGCATGAGATGCAGCTAGATTACCATGGGACATCCAACTTCTGGAAATCAGTGGAGCTGCTTAAACTTCCCTATGGAAGTTAAATGGATTTACTGCTCTCATGCATGCTGAATTTCAATAAAACATTTAACAATGGGAAGAACATCCTAGTGAGCACTAAACTCAATTAACATTCTCATATAAAATGCGTACATCAAAAGGGACAAAGAAATACACCACCTACAATTACTTGCAATCACTAATAAAGGCTGCAGAGTTGGACTCCAAATACAAGTAAGAAATTTGAAGAGATGACCTAATGTGCTTTTAAAGTGTGTTTCTACCACCACTCATGGTTCTCCTTCACTCAGTGGATGCGTTTTCTGCTGGAGGAGGACAGGCTACGGAGAAGTACCAAGAGACCATTTTAACTCATGGGATTAAGGGACATCAGAACAGCTCCTAAACAAGTTAGTTTGGAGTCAGATTTTCCAAAAACCCCGAGAATATAAAATGCCCGGTGCCCACTGGGGTGGACTGGCACACCAACACATACACCTTTAGGTCTTGATGGCAACTTCAGAAATTTTATTCTTTATCAGATGCTGTATTTTTGAATCCTATCCTACAAAGCCTCTCCAAGTCCATGCCTGAGCTTCTGTTCATTAGGGACTAGGAGATGGGTCTTTCTCTCATGCATATCCCAGGCTCCAAGCACTTCCCACCTATCTGTTGCACACACAACACTGCAGTGAGATTTCCCAGGAAACTGTGCACTCAGGAACAGGGAAACCAAGCAAACAAAAACACTTTGATCATTTCATTAGGGTGCAACCTATAGTATTTCCTTAGGCTGAAATAGTAACAGGAAAAACAGACGTGACTTCTGCGAGCCCTCTCCCTGTATTATCATCTGGAAGGACGGGAACTCTGTGTCTTAGCTAGCTGAAGATGCACAGGGCTCACTGAGCTCCTTCCTGCAAGTTAAACAAACTGGCAGCCAAGAAGATTGTCTCTCTAGACTGCTCGCATGCTTTTCCTTTGACCTGGTCATTTCTTCCTGCTCAGCTGCTCCCCATGGGAATGCATTCCTAAGTGCTCCTCTCTCGTTTTCTTTAAGCTTGGTATTACTGAAAAATCCAAGAGCTCTTCCTCCCCTCTGATGTTCTCAACAAAAAGTGGCTGTAGCACCCATGTGTGACAGTCTCATCTCTTTTTTTCTTTCACAGCAGAAAGATGAACCATACATTACATACAAGTGCAAATCATAGAATCTTTCAGCTGCTGCATGTCTCTGGGCTGCACTGTGAGCTGCCCATGACCACCCATGAGTGTTAGAAGAGGAACAAGGACTGTGCTTGGATTCATGTTTCTGCTCTCCCAGCCCCTCTCTACCCTTTTTGTCCAACAAGACAATAAGTTCTTAATGTGAGAACTGCAGGAAAAGGAGAGGGAAGGGAATTGGGCTGTGCCACTCCCAGCCCTGGTTCCACACCCCACCAAGCCACACATTGCAGTGCTGGCTGGTACGTAGGTGCCAGGATGGAACCAAGCAGTGGGTGTTTGAGAGTCAGCTCTGCGCCAGGAAGTGGGAGCCAAAGCCTATGCAGATTTGGTTACAAATAGCAAGGCTGGAAGAAAAGGCTTTGAAAGTTCCCAAAAAGCTCAGAAAGAGCCCATAGAGAAGTTTGTTTATTTGTAATGATAAGTAAATGAGGTGGGAAGGAGGGGTTCTGCTTAGCTGTCTGTTCCCAGGATGGGTATGAAGTAGGTCCCTCCAAGTCTGGTGTATGCATACCAAGACCAGCTCAGTTAGGAGGATACCCAGACATTCTGTAGAGTACCCTTTTTGTGTTAATTCCTCACATTCCCAGCTTGGAGACACTGTGGTTGCAAACATCACAACGGTTGGTGGGCCAAGTGGCTCATTACACTGCTGAAAACAAAGCAGAAGCACAAAAGACATGAGATTTTAAGAAGGCAGAGATCTTAGACACACAACGTGATCCCCAAAGGTCCCAGTGGAGAGGGAAAAAGCCCTGTGGCAAGGTTCTGGGGCAACTGGGACAGGTCCAGTGACAGAAAGTGGTACTTGTGCGCATTGTGCCAGACTAACACACTATGGAGAGGGCTTGGGACTGTCACCATCATGGTTCCATGACGTACATTAAGACCTGCCATTCTTGCGTTACTACTCCCAGCCATTGTCCCTTTCCACTAGCTCTGCTCACATTCTGCTGCCCAAGGTACTTCCACTTCTTTTCATCCTGCTCACATACTCCAGACTCCCAGAGCCCCCAGAAAGAGCACGGAGAAACAGGAGCCTAAGTGAAGGTCAGCTCTGTCCTGGTTCCCAGTGAGTGAGATGACCACAGCAGATCCAGACTCTGGGTTTCAAATCCCCTAATATTCAGGAAGTTCAGTACCACAGGGTTTGTCCCTCTCCCAGAGGCAATTACTCAGAGAGTAGAAGGGTCCAACTTGCCCATCTATTGGTCCCGCTGGCCCCATGATGGTCCCACGCATGCACTGTGCCTATGGTCAGTTTGCCAATGATAAGGCAAAGCTGACAGACTTTATTATTTCACAAGCAATTAACGAGGCAGCCATCCCTGAGCCTCCTCTATTGCTTCCCAAGCACATCCCTGAAATTAACCTCAGGACTAATGAAGCCAATTATCAACAGCAGACGTGGTCTCCTTTAATTATTTTCACTGGAAAGGTCACTCCAAGCAGCACATTGGGCAACCCAGCTAATTGCATTGTCTGCTCACAGTGTGCGCCAGCTCCTGTGGGGCTCTGGCTGGACCAGACAACAGGAAAAATCGGCTGAGAGGATCCTGCTAAGAAAATCTCCTTGTCACCAACATCACTCACAGATACGCACTCAGCTGCTGGCTTCTTCACATCCTTTCAGACGTGGCCAGTCAGCCCAGCAGTAAAGACAGAAGAGTAGAGGAATGTGCTAGGCTAGAAGAGAGAGGCTAGATGTTTCTCTTTGGAAACTGTTTTGATTTCATATGGCTGCTTTTTCTTTTTTTTTTTAGAAAAGAAAGGAATAGAGAATTTTGGTTGGAAAAATCCAAACTTAGAGCCTATCATTGCAATGTTTAGTGGGACATGGTTTGTAATATAATCTATATAAGCACTCAGTGAGGATGCTGCCCCATTTCTAAATAAAGAATGGGGAAAAAATAGTCCGGGTATTTTTGAAAATGCTCTAGAAACAACATGGTCAGACCAAACCAAAGGAACAGCACTGAGCAAGACAAGCACAGAGCATTTTACATTTCACGTTTCTGACAACAGCCACCAATTATGTTCCTATAGAGTTCATGCATGCACAGAGTCTTTACTCTGTGAACATTATGCTCGATCTACCATTTTATTTCCATGATATTTCCTACCAAAGAAGGACAAACTACAGGGCACCAAGGATTTACTCTCACCAGCCCACAGAGCAACTCAGAAAAGGGCGAAGAGAGTCACACACTGTGAATACCCTGCAACTTCTCCTACTCTCCTACAATGAAAGTACAGTGCCATATTTGAGTCCCATCCTCAACACCCATACCAACAGAAAGCACACCGTCTGTGTCAGACCCCTATGTACAGATCAGAGCTCATACACACTCTGTCTGTCCCTATGGGACAGAAGCTGAGTGGGAAGGGAGTATTGCAGCCACCTGCTGTGTAACTTAGCTGAATCTCAAGGTCTCCCACCTCCCTTCTGACAGAAGTAAGGTATCATCTTCAGCACAGTGGGCGTTCTTGAGCAGACAGCAGCACCATAATCATTCCACTACTGGACTCCAGCTCACTGTTAACAGACAAGAAAAGCTTATCTGGTGAACAAAGAAGTTGCAATGTCCACTGCTCTAGTAGAAAAATCCAGGATGGAAATCCAGCCGCTACCCTGGGTGCTGAAGTTTGCTTTTATCAGAGCTTGTTTTGGAGAGAGGATGTGTTAAATCAAAAGTAGTCAACAAAAAATACATAAGCCATCAAAAGCAATCTTGAGATGCTGCATTTTTGGCTTTAGCAGCAAGAAGATCCAAGTGGCTGGTGCTAGGGCAGCCTTCTCTCTACACCACAGCTTGGGTGTCATGCTCCTGTGCCTCGATGTGACACAGCCAGTAATCACGTTCACATGGCAGGTCACACCAGGCGGGAGATGATGCGTGTGACCACATTAAAGAAAGGAATTTTTTCCTTTGAGATTTCTTTGTTGGCTTTAATAAAGGCTCCCTCTGGGCTTTCATGCTTCAAAGGGAAAGGAGAGAGAGACCATCTTCACACAACCTAATTAACGACATTTAGTAATTGCTCTTGCATGCTGCTTTGGTTCTGTCTCTTTCACACAGCTCAAAAGAAGTAAGGTCCTTCTAAAAGGACTTAGAGAATGTCAGTGTCCTCCAGCCTCAATGGGCCTCAGAAAGTGCTGGTGCAGAGGTGGATATGCCAAAAGACCAAGTGAAATTCAATATGGACACTGTCCTGACAGTGGCACGCATCAGGGTGCAACTGCCTGCACACTAGATAGCATCTTCTGCAGATTCCTTCTTAGGCTGGAGGATGAAAATACTTTGGTGGCCTCTCCTCTTAAATAAAGAGGAGAGAGCACAGCGGGTGCTCTGCTCTGCAGTTCATATTGCTCTGTTTCTTTAAACAGAGTTCAGCGAGGGAGCAGCATAGTCAGTGTGCTGGCAGCACACAGCCCTGTTCCCTCAGAACTGAGTGGCACATGAAAGCAATCTCAGCACCTCCTCGAAATTAGGGTCCAGACACAAGCTTGTTGTTTGCAGGAGGATCCAGGTTATGTCAGGACCTGAAGCCAGTGGAAAATCAGCCACACACTTGATATTTTTGAATGAGATCCAGCTTTCAGTAAGAAACTGAATTTCGCACAGCCACTGGGCAAAAAAAAAAAAAGAGTCCTATTTAGAAAGCCACTGCAGGTGGCTCTGTTACTGAGCCTCTGTGCCTGGTGCTCCTGATGCACACTCCAGCACCCCAGAGCTTGGTGCCCACTTCTGGCATGGATGTCCAACCTTTTGGCTTGCCTGGGCTGCACTAAGTGAAGAGGAATTGTCTTGGGACACTTATATATGGAGGTTGCACCGAAAGTAATACCTCCTATTTATTTCCATGGAAACTACAATGGACACAAAGAGAACAATGACACTATTTGATAGAACAAATTCTCAGCTACAAAACACTATTTTTCAACACAGTCACCGCCAGTAGCTCTGCATCTTCACCAGCAATGAATAGCCTGCATGCCATGCTTATCAAAATCTGCACCAGTGGAAGTGACCCAGTGTCACTGTTGCCACTGCTGAAACACACCACCCATCACTGTGCTCACATCCACTGCTTGGTCTCCATCAGCATTCAGCAAGTGTTGATGAATGTCAGTGGGTGCCATTTTTTCTGCCTGAAGGAATTCAGTGACACAAGGTTCAGTCTCTACTGCTGTTCCACCAACATCTGTCTCTGATGTCATGGGCCAATATAACAAAAAAAGGAGGCATTGCTTTGGGAGCAGCTCTTGTGAAATGCATAATATAGTTAATCTACAATGTAACAAAACTTATTTTAACTTTTAATACTTTGTATTAAAACATACAAACAAACAGACAAACAACAACAACAACAACAAAAACAAGGCAACAAAACCATAAAACTAATGGGATATTTGCCCTTGTTTTTGTGAATCTGATGATGAGATTTTACTCCTCCTATGTTTCATCCTTGAAAACAGTTTTTCACAAGTGTACGTACTGCCAAAAAGCCGTGACATGAATAAATTCTGATGGTGAAGCGAGGGATATTTTTCTCTGGTAAGACAGGGCTTACAAAAGCCTGGTAAAGAGACAGGATCAAATTCTTGAGTTTAATATCTGATTGCAACTCTATACATTCCATTTGAAAATTTGCAGGCAATGTATTTATGTCAACTGAAAATAAAAACACCAAAAAATTGATGATTTTTTCATCAATTTTGAAACGTATTCTCAAATTTCTTTATCAGAATGAAAAGCAAGGCTGCACATTTTTTGTGTCCATGTAAAACAACCACGGAAAAGTCTTGAAGTAAATAAAAAGAGGACCTCATTTCCTTCACCTGTCTCAGCTGGAAGAATTGGGACTCTGGGCACAACAGCTCGTACCACCCTGAGCGGGCTTTTTTCAGACCCTCCTGTAAGCCTCCAGTCCTTGTTTGCCTGGAAGCACTATCACGAGTTTTGAGGCTATAGTCAAGAGCACAAGAAGTCCCAAATGCCATTCACATAAAAAGGCAAAGTTCTGGGAGGGCTCCAGCCCTGGCTGACAAAGCATGAATACTGATGGTATGGTACAGGGAAGGCATGAGAACCTGCCACTGATAAGTTAGTTTTAAGCTCATGTCTGTTATGACCCTGGGTAAACCAATGCTGCATTTGCTAACCAGCTTGAAATAGAGGACTCTATAGGAATCACATGTTTTCCATCCATTCCATGTGCACCATCAGCTTCATGGAGTTAGATGATGTAGACAGGCAGTCTGAGATCTGGGTTAAATAAGTTGAACTGATTTATTTTTCTCTTGGCATTGCAGCATGCACAAAAAATTCTCACAGGGTAGAACATCTGGAGTGCATTACACACTAAGAGTGAAAGATGCCGTTGTTTTTGTGGAGGAACAAAACACACTTCTTGCAAGCATCTGACACAAACCAGAGTGACAATTAACAGTATGGCAGCTTTCTTTACAGGATATTAGTTCTGCCTCATGTTAAATAAAACCTTTGTCAGTTTAGATGACAGTACAGGTTTCCAGTATGACATTTCTCTAGCCCATGAAAGAGCTTTTAATCAGCTCACTAACATTTGTATGCATAGCAATGGGAATTTATACATGCAGTAGCAAGACGCTTCTGTCAGACTGAGAGCATGGTAGGAATTGATGCTATGACCTTTATCTACATGTAAAACAATAGCTGGTGCACCCGGCAGGTGTTTTAACACCTGAGGGCTTTAAACTAGGTATGAAAGGGAAGGGGTTAAAATGATGCTTACTAGAGATGAGCCTGGGGGAGTGATGATGGCAGAAATTCCATGATCACCAGCTCTTGTTCTCATGGGAGACTTCAACTTCTCTGATACATACTGAAAATATAATACAGTGCAGTAGAAGCAGTCTAGGAGGTTTCTAGAGTGTGTGGAAGATAACTTCCTGATGTAGCTGGTAAGGGAGCCTACCAGGGGAGGTGCGCTGCTAGACCTGCTGTTTGTGAACAGAGAAGGACTGGTGGGAGATGTGGAGGCTGTGAACTGCCTAGGGCACAGTGACCACAACGTGGTAGAGATCTCTGTTCTTGGTGCAGTTAGGAGGCGGGGTCAGCAAAACTGCTGCCTTGGACAACTGGAGGGCAGACTTTGAATTGTTCAGGACCCTGGTAGGGAGAGTCCTTTGGGAGTCAGTCCTGAAGGGTAAAGGGGCCCAGGAAGGCTGGATGCTCCTCATGAAGGAAGTCTTAGAGGTGCAGGAGTAGGCTGTGCCCCTGTGCCGTAAGATGAGACAGCAGGGAAGATCTGCGTGAATTAACAGGCAACTTTTTCTGAGGCTCCAGCAGAAAGAGTCTAGCTCCTATTGAAGAAGGGACAGGCAACTCAGGGAGAGTACAAAGAAGTTGTTAGGATACGCATGGAGAAAATTAGAAAGGTGAAAGCCTAGCTTGAACTCAACCTGACCACTGGGATAAAAGAGAACAAAAAACTTTTTTACAAATATATTAGCAGTAAGAGGAGGGCTAAGGAGAATCTCCATTCTTTACTGGATGTGATGGGAAATGTGATAAGGAAAAGGCTGAGGTTCTCAGTGCCTTCTTTACATCTGTCTTTAGAAGTGAGACCTATTATTGGCAGGGTACTCTACCCCCTGACCTGGAAGTCTGGGATGGGGAGCAGAATAAACCCCCACGATTCAGGTGGGAACAGTTAGAGACCTACCTGGCCTGTCACAAGTCCATGGGGCCAGATGGGATCTACCTGAGGGTGCTGAGGGAGCTGGCAGACGTGACTGCCAAGCTGCTTTCCAGCATCTATCAGCATTTCTGGTCAACCAAAGATATCTCAGAGGATTGGAAGCTTTCCAGTATGACTCCCATCTACAAGAAGGGTTGTAAAGAGGATCTGGGGAACTACAGGCCTGACAGGAACTGTTAGCCTGACCTCAGTGCCTGAAAAGGTTATGGAACAGATCATCCTGAGTGATATCACACGGCATGTGTGGGACAACTGAGGGATCAGGGATCAGGCCCAGCCAGCATGGGTTCATGAAAGGCAGGTCCTGCTTGGCCAATCTCATCTCCTTCTATGACTGCGTGATCCACCTGCTGGATGAGGGAAAGGCAATCGACACAGTCTACCTAGACTTCAGCCAAGCCTTTGACTCTGTCTCCCACAGTATTTTCCTGGAGAAGCTGACAGCCCACGGCTTCAACAGGTTACACTCTTTGCTGGGTAAAGAACTGGTTGAAGGGCCAGGCCCAGAGAGTGGTGATGAATGGAGTTAAATCCAGCTGGTTACTGGTCATGAGAGGTGATCCCCAGGATTGGGTACTGGGGCCTGTCCTGTTTAATATCTTTATTAATGATCTGGACAAGGGAATTGAGTGCACCCTCAGTAAGTTTGCAGGTGACACCAATGTGGGGAAATTGTCAATCTGCCTGGGGGTAGGAAGGCACTACTGAAGGACCTGGACAGGCTGATTGCTCGGCTGAGGCCACTGGGGTGAAGTTCAGCAAGACCAAGTGTAGAGCCGTGTACTTTGGCCACCACAACCCCAGGCAATGCTGCAGGCTTGAAGTACAGTGGCTAGAAGATTGTGTGGAAGAAATGGACCTGGGGGTGTTGGTCAATGATCAGCTGAACATGAGCCAGCAGTGTCCCAGTGGTCAAGAAGACCAATGGCATCTTGGCTTGTATCAGAAATAGTGTTGCCAGCAGGAGCAGGGATCAGGAGCAGGATCATCCCTCTGTATTCAGCTCTGGTGAGGTTCTACTTCGAGTACTGTGTTCAGTTTTGGGCCCTTTGCTGCAAGAAAGACATTGAGGCCCTGGAGTGTATTCAGAGTAGGGCAATGAAGCTGGTGAAGAGTCTGGAACACAAGCTTTATAAGGAGCAGCTGAGGGAACTGCAATTGTTTAGTCTGGAGAAGAGGAGGCTCAGGGGAGACCTTATTGCTCCCTACAGCTCCCTGAAAGGAGGTTGGGGAAGGTGGGAATTGGCCTCTTCTCCCATGTAACTAGTGATAGGACAAGAAGGAATGGCCTCAAGTTATGCCAGGGGAGGTTCAGGCTGGATATTAAGAAAAACTTCTTCTCCAAAAGAGTGGTCTGATGCTGGAACAGGCTACCCGGGGAGGTGGTTGAGTCTCTGTCCCTAAAAGCGTTCAAGAAACATTTAGACATTGTATTTAGGGGCATGGTTTAGTGGGGAAATACTGGTGGTAGATGGACGGTTGGACTGAATGATCTTGAAGGTCTTTTCCAACCTTGGTGATTCTATGATTCTACGATTCACAGTGCATTTTCCATTTGTTTTACAGGTCAGCCAGAAATCTGTGGATCTGAATCAAACTTTGGTGACTCAAAGTAGCAAACAAAAGCATTTCTTATTCATTAGTGGCTGGTGGCCTGCACTCTTCTGCAGAATGTGGGAGCTCTGGATCATCCACCATCCTTCCTTGAGGGATTTCTATCTGGGAGAATGCCTTGCCCACACTCTCAGTACTTTTTGGAAGTGCACTACTCTCAGGCTTTTCCACTGAAGCTGTTCTCCTTTTGGGATGGAAAATATACATATACATTACAAAGAAAATTTGGGCTCCCCGCTTTGATGGGACTGAGGAAATGGCTGGCCCTGGAAGTGCTTCTTCAGTTGCTCAGTACTGCATGCAGACATCTCAGCCTTCCCTTGCCCTGTCCTTCTTTTCTGTTGTTTTTGTTTGCTTGTTTTTCTCCCCAGCTCACATCTATGAAACTAAAACAAAACACATACAGACCAAAAAAAAAAGTTATTTATGGATATGTCCCTGCTTTAAAGAGACATTTAAGCAGTCTACATCCCAAATCCTGTTATCACAGAACCACTGACTCAAGCCATATCCATGTGTCTGGATGTAGCCAAGACTTGTCCTAGGGAACTGCATCCCAAAGCTAATCACTGCCCTTAAGGTTACTACTGACAATAGGCAGTGTTTTGTTAGCTGCATCCAAGCCTGGTTTTCCAGATACTATTTGATTGAGCTAAACAACCAACAGGACACTGGTCTTACCATGTGTGGGAAGTGTTTCCTTCCTGTAAGAACTCACCATGAGAACTCACTCATTCTGTATGAAAAATGAATGAAAATTTGGAATGAAAAAGACAACCAAGGTTTTCCTGGAGAACAGATGTCAATCTGAACTACAAGAGTCTGTAGCCAGCAAGTGTTGCAAGGGAATGGGGAAAGTCGAGAAATGAACCAAGGGAAGCACTACAAGAGGTTAATCCCAAAGGTGAACAAGGCATGACAGCTGAATGATGCTCCTCCTGGCAGCATCCTCATGCATCTAAGCAGAGCTGCTCACCTGGAAGCAGAAAAGGAAAAAGGGAAAAGAGAAAATGGAAAAGGGAAAGGGAAAAGGTTAGGGAGAGGAAAATGAAAAAGGAAAAGACAGGGAACCTGGACTGGAAGGTCAGTGGAGGAGATAGATCATGTGAAGGCAAAGCAAAGATCCTGCTCATTGACCACAACAGCATTTCGCACCTCCCAGAGTGAAATCCAGCGCCAGACCTTTCCAAATGACAAAGACATACATGTGTATGGGTGTGCATGTGTATCTCTGTATAAATTCACCACCTTGTACCAGTGTCAAAACCACCATGCCAGTGACAAACTTTAAATCTTCAGGAAAGCAAGTTTTTCTTCTTTTCATAAGTATAATAAATTCAGATAATTTGTTCCTACCCACTCTTCCAAAAATTAGGAAGTAGCCTCTAGTAAGACACAGAACAGACTCATTTAAAAATCCTGCCCCTTCTACCATGCAAAGAGAACAGCTACTTCAAGTTTAGACAGAATGAATAAACGAACATGTTTTCAGGCTGTAATGGCAGAGAAGTGCTTCCACTCCATGAATACATCAATCATTTTCTTCTATTTAAACCCATGACTAATTACCCTTGGAAGCAAAATAGCTAACATACAGTTGAGTACAGGCATCTCTTTTAACGTAATCAAGAATTCATCTAGCTTGAAATTTATGGCAATTATCAATCAAGAAGCGGGTTGTGTAGACCAAAGCCTGGCAGAAGAAAGTGCAGTGCATCACTGGAAGGTAGTTTCCAGAGAGAAGGAGGGCAAAGGCCCAGAACGTGGACAAGAATGTGTAAGTTGTGAGACAGCTCCAGAGAGGCACTCAGGAGGACTTAAGGAAGTGTAAGAAGGGTAAAAATGATGACCCCGGGAACTATTGACCTGTCAGTCTCACCTCTGTGCTGGGAAAGATCATGGAGCAGATCCTCCTGGAAGCTATGCTAAGGCACATGGAAGGCAGGGAGGTGATATAGGAGAACCAGCATGGCTTCACCAAGGGCAAATCCTGTGTGATCAACCTTGTGGCCTTTTATGATGGTATCACTGTTTCAATGGACAAGCAAAGAGCCACTGATGTAATCTATCTCACAGAATCACAGAATCACAGAACTGTGGGGGTTGGAAGGGACCTCCAGAGATCATTGAGTCCAATCCCCCTGCCAAAGCAGCTCCCTACACCAGGTTGCACAGGTAGGCGTCCAGGTGGGTCTTGAATATCTCCAGACAAAGAGACTCCACAACCTCTCTGGGCGGCCTGTTCCAGTGCTTCATTACCCTTACTGTGAAGAAGTTCCCACGCACATTTGTGCGGAACTTCCTATGCATCAGTTTCTGACCATTTCCCCTCATCCTATCACCACGCACCGCTGAGAAGAGTCCGTCCTCATCCCTTTGCCTTGCACACCTTAGATATTTATAGACATAGATCAGATCCCCTCTCAGTCTTCTTTTTTCAAGGCTGAACAGACCCAGACTCAACTCAGTAGGGCCCTTGACATGGTACCCCACAACATTCTTCTCTCCAAAGTGGAAAGAGATGGATTTGATGGGTGGACTGTTTGATGGATGAAGAACTGGCTGCAGGATCGAGTCCAGAGAGTGGTGGTCAATGGTTAAATGTCTGGATGGAGATCAGTGATGAGTGGTGTCCCACAAGGGTCAGTGCTGGGACCAATACTCTTTAATATCTTCATCAATGACATTGACAGTGGATTTGCTGATGACACCAAGCTGTGATGTGGGATACACACACCAGAGGGGTGGGATGCCATCCAGAGGGACCTAAACAGGCTTGAGCAGTGGACCCAGGTGAACCTCATGGGGCTCAACAAATCCATATACACTGTCTTGCACATGGATCAAGGCAACCCTCTCTACCAATACAAGCTGGGGGATGAAAGAATTGAGTGCAACCCTGCTGAAAAATACCTGGGGGTACTGGTGGATGGGAAGCTGGACATAGCCAGCAATGTGCCCTTGCAGCCCAGAAAGACAACCACACCCCAGGCTGCATCTAAAGAAGTGTGGCCAGCAGGTCAAGGAGGTGATTCTGCCTCTCTGCTCCATGCTGGTGAGGCCTCACCTGAAGTACTGCATCCAGTTGTGGAGTCCTCATTACAGGAGAGACATAGACCTGTTGGAGTATGTCCAGAGAAGTGTGTCCAAACAAAAATGATCCAAGGGATGGAACACCTCTCCTATGAGGACAGGCTGACAGCTGGGGCTGTTCAGCCTGGAGAAGAGAAGGCTCCAAAGTGACCTGACAGCAGCCTTTCAATATCTAAAGGGGAGCTACAGGAAAGAAGGGGACACTCTATAGCAGAGTCTGTGGTGACAGAACAAGGAGAAATGGCTTCAAGACTGAAGAAGGTAGATTTAGATTGGATATAACGAAAAGGTCTTTTACGGGGGGGTGGTGAGGTACTGGAACAGGTTGCCTAGTGATGTGGTGGATGCCCTGTCCCTGGAGGCTTTCAAAGTCAGGCTGGATGGGCTCTGAGACCTGATGGAGCTGTGGGTATCCCTGTTCATTGTAGGGGAGTTGGAGTAGATGACCTTTAAAGGTTCCTTCCAACTCTAAGGATTCTATGATTCTACATTGGGAAGAGTGAGACTTTCAAGACAAAGACACAGCACAAATAAGCATTTGTGTATAATATTATATATAAATACATATATTCTTCTATCCAAAGACAGAGTCTGATCACCAGTGGCTGCTTATGTTTAACAAGCAACTGCATGAATCCAAAACCAAAGAGGCATTTGATTACGACAAACAACCAACCAGGGTTTGGCATGGGCGCTGTGAAAAGCTCGACTCTCAAGACTTTTTCCTGAAAGAGAAATCTTTGTTTTCTGAGACAGCAGTGGTGCTGTAGGCTTGTGTGCTGTTCTGTGAGGGGGGGAGGCAGCGGGACTGGGAGGACAGCCACTTGGCATTCAGGAATTGTTTTTCTCTGTGCTTTCTCATCCTCACCTAGGCATTGGATAAGTGTTGTGAAACGGAGACCAGTAGTATGATGTGGTTTTCTTTTTCCTTTTGACAAAGCACCAAATTTCTTTGTTTTCCAGTTTGTTGGAAAATTCAAAGCTTAATCCCAAGTGAACTGCTGTACCTATCACGAAGTGTACCTTACATCATAGTCTTCTATTTAAAAAGATATTTAGCAGGACATGTGAGACCTTTTACTCTTTATAAATAAAGGAAATAAGATATGGGTTGCTAAAGCTAGGTGTCTGTGCTTGCACTCAGAGCCTTAACTAAGAGATGCTTGGTTTGAAGATGCAGGAAGCCCCTCTCTGAGATCCAGCATATCCTCCTTGCTGGTTTGTACGTGTTTCAGCAGCCTTCTATCTTGGGTTTGCACTTCTGGAACTTCAGGTTTAAACAAATGCAGGGTGCCACAGGGAGAACTAAAGCTGACAGAGAAGCAGCAAAGCCTTCTCACCTCCAAATTCACTCCTGATGTTGTGAGTAGGTGCAGAGATACCTTCAGACACACTAAATGAGAAGTAGAGAGGCAAGGATCCAGGAAGTGATGAGAAGGGGTTTTGTGCTCATCCTTACACGCACACACATGGGGCCCTTCCTGTGCGCATCCTGATGGCAGAGAGCCCTTGGTGGGGGTTGCCAGACTGCTGGACTGGGTGCTCTCAGGTTGATGCTTGGCACAGTCCAAAACAAAGCACAGGGAGGTGGCAATGAGGCTTGGCTGGGTGTCAAAACTCCCACCGTCCCTGAGCTCGGCCAAACTGGTGTCACTGGTTCCAGGCTGTGCTCCACCATGACTGGCTTCACAGGGGTTCTCCCCAGCTCTGCCAGACCTCTAGGTTGCTGAAATAAAATTCAATGGAAGATGAGCCTGGGGTGTGCTCTGTAAGCAGAGCTCTGAACAATTTGCTGTTCTTGAGTCACGGACGCGAGGCTTGCTTTCCTGGGGAACGCAGGCCACACAGCCTGGCTGGCCCCAGGTGGTGAGCAAATGTATGGGAGAGAAAAAGGAGCAGGGATTTGAGCAGAGAGCAAGGGGAGGAAAGAAAGGAGTAGAAAGCAGCAGTGTGGCAGACAACAGAAAAAAAACTAGATGAAGAAAGAAGAGGAACTTGATAAATAAAGGTTGAGGCATCTGTGCAATGACAGGCATGGGGGTGAGTGAACAGAGATGAGCCCTGGCAGCAGTTGCAAACTACAAGTTTACAAAGGCTTATTTCTTCCTCACTTTACAGGACTTGAACTCAGGAAGAGAGAAAAACCACAGACTCAGTGTCTGCACAGCCCGGCTGGGAAGCCCTTTACGCAGCCACCAGCCCAGCAGCACTCAGGCAGGGCCCAGCCGAGCCGCCTGCTCCTTTGCGCTTGCTGGCCCAGAGAGGGGGGACTGCCCATGAATGTAACTGGAGCATCAGCCCCAGGGAGTGGGCACACTCTCTCTTGTGGCTGGAGAGCAGAACAGCATTTATTTTGAGCATTTATTGTTCAAGTTTTAGGGTTCCCGGAGCAAAACTGAAATACCATGATGGAGCATCTGGGAAGAGAAACTGCATAAATTTGGTTTTTGTTTCCTTGTATTCTTATTTTCCTGCTTTTATTCTTCTTTTTAATTACTTTTTTTAAGCCAGTGCATGTTCTGCTGTTGCATGAAAGGTCCAAAGCAAGGACACGAGCACTACCTTGGGACCAAGTGGTGAATTTTGATCTGGTTCACTGCAGCAGAGAAACTGGTGAAGGAGAAGTGGTTCACAGCCAGTGGAATTTTTACCTGCACAAGCAAAACCCAGTAGATTTCTAGTCCATCACCATAACTGCTCCAAGCGGAATACATCTATGTACCGACAAGGAACATGGACTTGAAATGCTGGATTTGCTTCTTTTCTTTATTAGTGTTTATTTTTACTTTCTCTCCCAAGCAAATGGGCAAGTTCCACTACTGGCAACTTAACACACTGGTTATTGCCAAGCAGAAAAATGAATGTTCCCCTGCTGTAGGCTTTATATTCAAAACAGAAGGAAGAACACAGCTCAAGGCTGCTAATACAGCTGGCTGCTTTAAAAAAAGAAAAAAAAGAGGGCTCCCCTAAGCTGGCTTTGATGCCAAATAAAAGAAACAACTAAAGATTTTTTTTCCCAAATAAAGTATGCTCCTCAATGGGTAAACAATCCTGGTTTGGTCAGCTTCCTGAAAAATCACCCTTAGGGTTGGTCTAAGTGACAAATGCATTTGCATGACACTGGGAGCATGGAAGCCACAGCAGAGCCCTCAGAGGAACAGCTCCCTGGTGGGACTCCATCCCTGAGGTGAACACCAAGCAAAGGATGCTCACACAGGGTGCCCTCAGTGCCCAGCTCTGCCCGGGACACGGGCAGAGGGAAGTAGTGCCTTTTACCAGCAGCTCCGCTCTCTTCATATGCTACTGTGCAACCTCTGTACTGGGCTCCTTGCAGCAGGAGGGGATCCTTCCTGGCTTCAGAACCAGTTTCCCAGCTATTCAGCCAAAACATGGGCTTGTTTTTTTTTTTTAATTTTTAATGGATTTAAAACAGTCAGGTTTCTTTCTGGCCCCAAATGCACAGGTGTTTCTTAATACATTCAGCCTAACCCAACCGAGATCTGATTCCTGACGATACTAAAGGACACACGGAATTTTTACCATGAGAGCAGTCTCAGTGATATGAAGGCAATTATGCCTGAATTGCAGGAGCCCTGTCCAACACCTCCCAGCCACTTGTCTCTTCCATGTACCCCAAGACGTGGGCCCCACGTGGGCCAGGAAAGCTCAGTAGCAGCCAATTTCAGCCCAGAACAGCCCTTGTCTATGGTGATGAAGCACCACAAAATGCAAGAGATAAAGGGTTTTCCCCCAAATCACAAAACACCTCTGTAATACAAGCACCCAAGAGCTGGGTCCAACAAGGGGAAGAGCACAGGAGCTTTCAGTGTGTGCAGCACGGCATGCCCACAGCTCTGAGCCACAGCAGCGCTTGAGCTGCCCTGCACAGCAAAACTGCCCTAGTAGGAATTAAGGGCAACAGAGGCATTGATTACAGAGTGCTAACAGCCTCCTCCCCTGGCTAAAAATACGTCCAGGGGACAGAGATTACGTCTCACCAAGAGGCAGAAGAGCTCACTGCAGGCACACAGGAGCAGGCCAGGCAGATGTTTCTGTCTGGCCACTGAATGTTGCTCAGTTTGTCAGGTTGTTAGATAATGTTGTACTTGAGAACTTTTCTCTCCTCATTACAGAAACATCCCACTTTCTAGTAAGAAATGTTGCTGGCACAGGAATTCCCCACATGCTGTTTTCCACACAGTGAAAAGCAGAAGAGTTTACCACACAGGAAAAAAATGCCACAGATGAGCAGGGGTTTTCAGTGCATTTCTGTTGGGTTCCTTCCTCTAATGCCTGGAAGTGTGGCAGCTGCAAACAAGCTGGTGGTGCGGGGCAGTGCTCCTCTCCCAGCACGGTGCACAATGACCCCAGCACCAGCAGCTCTGCCATGGGGTTTCAGTTCCAAGGGATGCATCTGCACAAGGAACCCAATGCACTTGAAACAGTCAGGGAAAAAGGAAATTGCTGTTTTGAGATGTGTACTGAGATATTGTTGTGCGAAGGCACGTAATGGATGGGCAGCTTACTCCTAGCCAGGTGGTGCCAGCAGGGGTTTCTTGGACCTCTGTGGGCACCACACACACGATCATATTTCTATGCTATCCAAAGAGTTCAAGAATCTATGGGGAAAACTTTAAAAGTAGCAACAGCCTCAAAATGCAGATGCTTTGCCCATATCCATTTATACATGGGCCAGTGTTGGCTATTGGCTTCCTAGGGCTTGGAGTATTTCCCCAGGGCCAAGCTGCTCACAGCATGCAGAGGAACAAAGCATCCAGCAAATGCCCCACTTGGGTGGAGCTGGATGGCTTTGGCTGCTGTTGGCAAACCAAAGCCCAAAACACATACAGCACAGATGCCAAGTCTTATCACCACCACTTCACTACCCACACCCATTTCTGGTACTGCTGTACCTATTACATGGATGCTGCCCGCACCCTTGGGTGCCACCTCTGGCAGAGCCAAGTGAACAGAGCCTGGAGCCCAGTGCCCCCAAATCCTCGAGGCACTGTGTAGTGCCCACAGCCGCCCAGTGCATGGCTTCACCATGGCGTGCTGCAGGGCTATTCCAGCTCAGTGTCCTGGATGCACAGGAGGAGCAAAGGGATATCGTGAGCTGCATCTCCTTGTGTTGATGCTCACTGTCACTGTTCCTGTGAAGTCCTGCATGCTCCTGGAAATTGAGTCACATGTGATCAAGCCCTGGCACAGTGATTGCAGCTGTTCTGCAGCACCAGAGCACATTCCAGTCCCTCACTACAGCTCAGGGACAGCAAAATCCTGCACCACAAGTAGGGCACTGAGTGGGATTCGAGACATACACTGCCAGCTGAGGTGGCAGTGCTTCCACAGGGAGCTCCTCTTGATACCGTTGGCACTTGGGCACCCAAACCTCTTCCTGTGTTTGTTTTACACACAGGGATTGGGATTCCCTCCTCCTCGTTCTCTACTTTGCTTGTGGAACATAATGCCACTCCTCCTCTACTTCTGAAAGGGCTCTGTGGGGCTCCTTGCATCAGTGCTCAGGAGCAGCTCTGAAAGAAGAACCCATGCTTTGACCTCTACTCTGCTGAGGCCTTTTGTGCCACCACTGAGCTCCGCGCTGCAGCAGCCCTGTGCCCGGCAGAGAGAAGCACCCCAGGATGCAGGAATTTATTCTGCTGTCAACAATTGCGAACAGCAGTGTTCTCTGTTGCCATCATTGTCCAAATGTGTTTGAGTGTGAAGCTCACATATAATAGCAACTTTCTAGAGATGCCTGTGAAAAGCCCTTTGGTTCTTGCCCACCCTGCCAGGAATGCCAGACCTCAGGTGTCCCAGCTTGTCCTCCAACTGAGCTAATTCATTTAATAGCCAGGCCCCAGTTGCTCCTCGTTCAAAGAAAGCCCCAAAACAAAGGTTCAGCAACCATGCACTTGCTGCTGATATAGGTTGGTTTGCTTAGCAGTAGGGATTAGTACATTAGTTTAAGAACCAGTATATTAGTTTAGCAAAAGGAA
>JANHGO010004644.1:0-24563 GCA_024606505.1 Aquila spilogaster | reverse complement strand
GGACTGAAAGCAGCAACAAAGAGGCAGAAATACGAACGTATCAGTGAAAAGAAAATGTCTACACCCATTGAGGTTTTGTGTAAAGGATATCCTTGTAAGTTGCTCTTTTGTGGCACTAGGCCCACGTATTCATTTTTTAGTGGTATGTCTTTTTTTATGTACTCTGTCTAGCTCCTCTGTCAGAATGTGTTTGAAGCATATTTACAGTCTTCTTGACTTTTTCCTGCAGTTGGGCATGCTCATGGTAATGACACTGTGCTTTCAGGACCGGGATCTTTGTGTTCATAGGCTATTTCTATCTAGCCTCTGTCTTAACTGTTAGTAAGCAATCATTGTGGTGCTCTTGAGTTTGAAAGGTAGCATGGTGTGTGTGATCTGTGCTGTATTGTGCATGCATGCATAGAAACTGGCTGGATGACTTAACAGCCAAACGACTTTTTGAGAAACTGCTCATTTCTTCACATGTGGATGTTCTTGCTTGGATAAACCGTATCGTACGGTCAGTTGCACCTACTGCAGTTGTTTTGTTCAGGAATTGTCATTCCAAGTTCATCCAGTTTAAACTGACAATGGCCGGTATCTGTGAGTGGTGTAAGAATCCCTCCAAATCCTGGCATTGTCCCTCAAAACTGTTTCTCAACTTGGTATTTACACCATAGTCATAATTAAGAATTTCTGGTCCATGCAGAATAATAACTTTGTTTTAAGAACTTGTTAACATATTGAATACTAATTAACATTGAATATTGTTCATCTTTCATGAAGTGGTCTCTCTCTGTTCTTTCCTTATCCTATGCTTTGTCAGTTAAGTATAATAATGAGAACTGTAGCTTTGTTAGGATTGTGTGAAAGCTTATTTTCTTTTGTATGTTTCAAAATTCATGTCATGCATGCTCCTTTACTCATTAACTATTCCTTTCCTCTGGGGTGAACAGACAAAAGAGTAGTCAACTTTTCTTGTGCTGTTTGCTAGAATTCCTTACTTAATGTGAATTATTAATGCATCATTTTAGCTGGAAAGGCTTGAAATCAAGAGCTGGTAGATTGACACACTGATGTATCTGTGGAGCACTGAATTCACAATGTTCTGGTTCCGCTGTGTAGCTGGTGTTTTAGCAGAGATGCTATTCTGTGTCCTGCAATTCATTAAGTTTAAATACATTCAGAGCAAAGGAAGGCACATAAATCTTTTTTTTTCTCAAATGTAGATTTAAACCTCTTTCTTCTTCCTCTTCACTCAGTCCTCCCTGCTGTTGACAAATGGAGTCTTTGCCTAATCTGTGATAGGCAAATAATTTTCTTTTCAGGCCATACTTGGCAGAGGAGATATAGTGTTGCTTTCAGTAGGTGTCTAGTATTAGGTCAGTATTCTTATTCCTATGTCTGGGAGATTCTCTTTTGGTTTATTTTTTTTATGATTCTGAATTGTAAGAAGCAAATGTGAAGCTGAAGGAGAAAAACAGGCTTTCTTTTATTACAGCTGAATTTGCCACATACTTGAACTTCTGCCGTTCTCTTCGTTTTGATGACAAACCTGACTATTCTTACCTAAGGCAGTTATTCAGAAACCTCTTCCACCGACAAGGGTTTTCCTATGACTATGTGTTTGATTGGAACATGCTGAAATTTGTGAGTAGCTGGCATGGCTTTTTAAAACAATTTTTTGTGATGTTATTTTTTATTACACTGTTGGTTTTGGGTTCTTAACTGATACCGTAAGAATGTTTTGTCCCAGGTTTTTCCTCTTAAAAATAAGGGGAGGGGGAAGTTGGGAAAAGCAAAGCTTATAGGAGGCTTTAGATTGGGATTTAATGACAAAGTTGCAGTTACAAGATTATCAGTGTACGAGGCTTCCTAAAGTACTTCCTTTGAGGCGGTTGCCACACTGGGTAGCTGGATTTTTATTTTGTCCTATCTTGTTCTTTAGCACAAATCACGTGCAACGGTTCAAGAGGTGTCCAGCTGCTCTAACAGTATGTGTGTATGTTAGCAATTTGAAGACTATCCCAGCAATTGTATGAACTGAAGCTATGGTAGTTCTCAAGAAATTTTACTAAAATGTTGATACCCTGTCAAATGTCAAGCTCTACAGACTTCAGTTCTTTATTTTCAGTATTTATCCAAATGCATAGTTGTAAGCTCAATAATCCCTTAAGTTGTTCACTAGTCCTGACCCGTAGGGTGCAAGCAGAGGGGCCGAAGATGCTGAACGTGAAAGGAGAGAACGAGAGGAGCGGCTGAGACATACACGAAATCCAGCTGTGCGTGGGTTGCCCTCCACTGCTTCTGGCAGGCTGAGGGGAACGCAAGATGTAGCTCCTCCTACTCCTCTTACCCCAACTTCACATGCTGGTAAGTAGGCAAATACCTGGGCAGATGCACCTCACATACTGCTCTAATTTGCAGTTTGTTCCTGGTCATTGGAATTTGAAAAGTGTTAGAATACCTGAGTGGTATCTGTTTGAGTGAATCAGCATTTGGATTTTTTTGTTTGCCTGATTGTGTTTTGTTTTTCCCTTTTAACTTTTCCGTAGATTGGAGGTAATTACACACACTCATTACCTGCCAATTGCCACTTAGAGTTATCTCTGAATATAAGATGAAGGCTTTGATTTCTCTGCTTTAATCTTGTGGAATTTACATGCGCAAACAGCGTAATTTTTCCAGTGACAGCATTTTTATTGCATTTCTCATTATGAAAATTCTAATGCAGTTTTTCTCGCAGCCAACACATCTCCTCGACCGGTGTCTGGTATGGAGCGAGAAAGAAAAGTGAGTATGAGGTTGCACCGTGGTGCCCCAGTCAATGTCTCATCATCTGACTTAACGGGCCGACAAGATACCTCCCGCATGTCAACTTCACAGGTAAAAAAAAAATTCTTGTGTAATGGAAAAAGGGGTGTGATGTGATAAAGCTGATTTGCCAGGTGAACGTACCAAGGAATTGTTGTGATTTCATACTCATTTTTTCAGACAACGTTGACTCAAATACTTGAAATCTGACCTGGATGTTTGTGATGCTGGTGTAGAATACTGTAATTTTTTTTATTTTTATAGTTTTACTCAACAAGCATAAAATTCTTAAAGTAGAAAGGAGTTATTGGTGTATGTACCATGCAAAAAAACTAAATTTACCCTAAATTTACAGGTCTTCCAGTTAGTGAGAGTCATTTCCAAATGAATAGAGCAGAGATTACTGGTGCAGAATAGACAATAAATGATAGGTAAAAAAAAACAGAAAAGAGCAGAAATCAAGAAATACTGTAGTGCAGTACTTCCGTTCCGATCAGGTAAGAAGCCACGTACATTGGTCACGGTGACCTAGCAAGGTCTTAATTTTAGGATTGGCAGATAATATTTTAAATGTGTTTTAGGTCTTCATGCTATTGCTGAAATGTTTTTTTTTAAGGTATTAACATACACTTACTGTAAGTAATTAGCCTAGCTTTGTATCGTTTACCTTGAGCCGTACCTGCACAACACTAGTACACTGCAATGTTGCTGGGAGGACTGAATGTTAGGAGGACCAGTGTAGGTGTCTACAGGTTTTTAGTTCATTCCTCAGCACTGTGCTGGAGATCTAACTGCATAATTTTTGCTATGGTCTGATGTTATTCTTTGTTGACAGATATATTAATAGAAATAAATTGTTTCTTTTCACTTTGTAATTTCATTGGCAGAATTAAGTATTCTGGATAATACATGTTCTTATACATAAATCCTTAGTACTCAAGAGCTTTCTTTTAGGTGAAGATGAGGTGGGTGTCTCTAGTGAAGACTGAGGGAGCAAGGTTGTTTTTTGTGCATTGAATTCTACATTGTAGCCTACAGTGTAAATGAAAAAGAGTTCAGACAGTGGAGGGATTATGGAATCTAGTAAAATATAAATCTGTAGCTGACTTCATTCTCTTTCTGGGAATAAAATGTAAGCACATGAGATGGAATGAGGTTGCAAAAAAGAGTACAAAGATGATGAATACTCATATTGAAGTCTTTTTAATCGATTTCAAAATGCTTTTAGGAAAGAAGGAAACTTCCTTCCCTCAGCTGTATAATGGGAATAGAAACAGACAAAAAAACAAATGAGAAATTGGCAACAGTAAAACTATTTCAGTGCTTTTAGGCATATCCACATCAAAGGGGTCCAAATGTAGATGATGCCTTGCATCCCTCTAGCAGTGGGCCTGGCTTTAGCTGTTGGTCAAGATCTTGAACTTCAAGATGTCAGTAGTTTGGATTAGAGTAGTGCTACTTTGGATTTCTAGAAAAATAGCCCCATGAGTTTCAGATCCTTGGGTGGTAGTGCAGATAATTTTAAGATGACAGAATCACAGAAATGTAGGGGCTGGAAGGGACATCTGGAAATTTTCTTGTCTGGATGACTTGGTTGCTTGATTTGTGTGCAGTAATGTGCTTCCTCATTCAAGCAGATAGAGGCTGAATTGGTTTGGGAAACCAATTGTGCTGTAACAAAACTGGAGTGGTGTTTTTGGGGTTAGTTTTCAACTGAGTGAAGAGTTGAACAGTGTAGTTGCACAAATGTTTGTGCTTGCACAAGGAGTGAACAGTGCAGGAGCAGAAATGACTGGATGAGAAGAGTACACAGGTTAGGCTTTGTGTTGTCTTTGGTGACAGTTCTTGCCAACGCAAGTTGCTCACTGAAGTACAATTCCTGCCACCAAAAATCATCACTTAAAATATTTTAAGGCGGAGATTTTTTAAGTACAAAAATTAAGAGGGCAGAACAGTGCATACTTAGCTTCTGGTTATCTATACAGGAGCATGGCAAAATATGGATCTGGAGTTTTGTTAGGCACCACTGCAGCAGTTCTGGGCTCCTCATTACAGGAGAGGTTGACGTTGTGGAGGAGCAAGGTCAGTAAAGGGCCAGAAAGATGAGTAATTGTCTAAAATAGGAGCAGAGGCTGAGAGCATTGGATTCATTTAGTCTAGAGAATAAAAAGGCTCAGGGCAGGTAAATATTATATATATGTAAAACTTGATAAGTCCCTGTAGAGAAGATACAGCCTGACTCTTCTTGGTGTTCTCCATCGAACAGATGAGAGGCAGTGGGGGCAAAGTAAAATGAAATTCCATTTAAACATAAATAAGACTTTCACTATGACAATGATCATGCACTGGAACAGGTTCACCTATGAGGTTGTGAAGTGTGTCTTCAGAAATATTCAAATCCCAATTGCACCATGTCCTAAGCAGCCTGCTGTAGCTGACCATGCTTTGGGCAGTGTAATTGGACTAGATGATCTCTGGAGGTCCCTTGTGACCTTGGCTGTTCTGTGAGGACAGGATCCTGAGTATTTGCTCAAATGTAAAGATGGTTTCCTTGTCAAGTATGAATGTCTCTGACGTTCTAAGCAAATTTCAGGTACTTTGTTACCAGTCAGATAAGGGTGTAACAGACATAAGTGTAATTATGTTACTTGGCAGTGATAGGAGATTAAACTTGGTTAGTCTGAATGTATCTTGAAGTTTTTTTTTCTGTATTACTGACTCTAAGCTCAGTGTGCACATTGCATTTTTTTCTAAACATTATAAGGTATGAGACATACAGATGAGTTTACAGATGGATTTTTGATTCTGTCTAATTTGTAAAATAAGCATACTCTTGAGGTTGTGTAGGAATATGGGTGGGTTTTTTGAGTGATCTTTAAATTGCCAGCTGTATAATTTGTGGCATGATTGCACATTTCTGTACCCGCCCTTAAGCACTCTGCTCCAAGCATGGAATCACTCCAAGTATGGAATTTGACTTCTATATAATAGCAGCCTAGTCTGGTTCTTCTCTGGGTTTGTTAAAATCATTTATCACCTGTCATTTTCCCTTAGTCCTTACCAAGGCAGCAAACAGCTGCTGGTCTCCATTCATGGTGGTTGAATAACAGTATGCAGCCAGAGTATGACTTAAACAATTTCCCACAGACCTATCTGATTGAGAAGGCAAGAGAGATTGACTTAAATTTTATAGCTCTTAGTCTTGAGTTCAGAGAAAATTCACTATTCCTTTTCATAGCTCTCACTTGAGCCATCTTGCCTTCTATAGACTAAGCTGCAAGTTTTTATAGCTTATGTTCTTCCTATTTTCATAACGTTAAAGTAGTTCTTCCATAGACAAAATGTATCTCTGGATGTTAACCAGGTTACGGAGTAGACCATGGATTCCCATTACCTTTATGCCTTGTTGTTAGAAAAACCTGAAGTATCCAACTTGCATGGCAAGGCTATTAAGGACAATTTTGATTGAGTAGGTGAAAAGAATTCTTGAACAAAAAAGTCTCCCATGTCTTACCAGGAAGACAGTAAAGAACAGCAGCTATTTGTCTGTTCCTGTTTTCAGATATGTTAGTTTCCTTTCGGAGCTTTGAGAAAATATGTTCCCAGTGTTCCTTTTTCAGGAAGTGCTTAGACCATATTCCAGGTAGAAAGTGACTTGTAAAGTTTGTTGTCAAGATTTACAGATATCTTGGGTTAAAATCTAAATGAGTTGTTACTTGTAACTGGAATAATTAGTTTTGTTATGTAACTTGGATGCTTTGGTTTGGTAAGGCAACACTGCATCTATAATCTCATCACCCAGAGGAAGGGCTGCTGCTTGTTGAACTCCGGGTGGTGGAAATGTGCAGATGTTACTCAATGCAGTGGTGGTTTTAAAGATGACTCCGTGTTTTTATCTGTCCTGCTTTTTTTTTTTTTTTTTCCCTAACTGAGTTTTAAATTAGTTTGGGCTGAAACTGAAAACAAAGGTTGGGAATGTAGATGATGCAAACTAAATTTCTGTTACAAAAAGTAGGTTTTATCAGAGAACTTTGTCACTCATGGAAAACCAGTGGTTGGTAAGGATAGCAGAGTGGGCGTTAAACATATTCCCACCTCCAAGGTATTGTACCTAGATCATCCCCATTAAAACTACTAGCACTCTGTAGCACTAAGTAAGAGGAGTTTATTCAAATAACAACTGGCATGTCTCCAAAAGGGTTTGTGAAACTTAGTGTTTCCAATGAAATGAGGAGTTCTGCAGCACATGCTATTTGTACTTCTGTTGATGAAATGAGTGAATGTGATAGTTAAGAAACTGGAGGTTTGATGGTGATAAATGGTAGTGAGGGCTGGGCAGTCACGTAAAGCCTAATCAAAATATGTAAGGCAGAGCTTCAAAATCTAATCAGGATCAAGGAGTGGAGCCCATTGTCTCATATGTGGAAACTTTATCTGTCATAGGTAATGACTGAGGAGGCTTCAGTTCAATGTTGTAAAGGTCAGTGTGATATCATAATGAAAGGGTGTAATTTCATCCTTGAATATGTATATAATGCAGTAATGAAAAGGAATAGGGCAGTTTTTTTCATGTCATTAATGAGATGGAGACTGGAATATTGTCTAGCTCAGTTCTCAGTATCTTGAACTGCTGAGAAACTGAAAGTTACAGAAGAGCTGTGATGTACAATGAGGTTTCGTATCGGTGTCTTTTAGTTTGTCTGAAGGGTGAGAGATCACCTTGATTTAGTTGAGGTAGAATTTTAGTAAGAACAGTTAGAACAATAACTTAAGTTTATGCAGAAAATATACATGAAGCTCCTATTGCTCAGAGTTAAAATACTCATGTTTGGAGAGGAGTGATGCAGAGATCTATTTAACGACAGTCACTGAGACAACTTCTAAAAGATGTAGAGAGAGGGTCATGTGTTCCCTTTGCATTTGCGAAAAAGAACTGGGTTCTTTTCCAGGTGGCATATTCAGAGCTAAACCAAACCTAAATTACTAGACTCAGTGCAGTGAAGTGTTGTGATAGGAGCAGGGCAGAAGATCGCACCAGCTGTTAAAGATTCTTGTGCTCTTAAGCTGTATGAATGAATGGATCACTAAGTCTCCTATATGTAGTCAGCTGTTAAACATTTAAAAAAAAAAAAGTGAAGAAGGCATGAGGATTCCTAGAAACACTGCTTTGAATCAGTTCTGTCAGTCCAGACTGCACAGACTGCGTCACAAAAGCATGACTATGCAAGGATCATCCCAAGAGTGTAATTACAGGTGAGTAGCTTTCATTTCCCTTCACAAGGGGTTCGGTCCTGTAAAAGCCTACTTCAGTTGGACTGCTCATGGTGTACAGTAAGTTGCTTGATATTACCTTTTTTTTTTCTCCTGAATGTGGCATGTTCAGCACCTGACAGTCAAAACTGTTATAATTCCTGCTGATGATAGATGTATCTCTCCTTATCTGGAAGAAGAGATTGGAGTGCTGCACAAAGAAATATTTGAACAAGTCTCTTTGAAAATAGAGGTTTTTAGAAAACCATAGCCAATGCTGGCATTGAAAAACTGAAGCATTGTGCCACTTCACTGGGAAAAAGCAACATACTTCCAATGCCTTTCCAATTTCCATCTCCTCATGAGTAAATCTTTCTCCATATGTGCATCTTAGTAGGCATCATACTCTGCATTGTTCTTCTGATCGTATCAGCTTTCTCTGAAGACTAATGATTTGTTCCTTGTACTTATCTCTTATTGTGGTAGAAATGTCTGATAGAAGTCTGAAATCAGAGCTCTTCAAAAGACACATTTGCAACTGCCAATTTAGGTTGGATATTTGTAGACATCTTTATATATTGGGGTAGTGGAACCGTTACAAATTGCTGTCTTTTCCCCTACCTCAGAATAGCATTCCTTTCGAACACCATGGCAAGTAGCTGCTCGTCTCCTTTCGTTGGAAGGCAGCACAGGGTGAGTCCTTCTCATTAGACACCAAAGCTTTGGCTGGGGTGGGGAAAAGCATTTGGAAACATCGGTCTTTGCTTCTTCTCCTCACATCTCATAGCTGAACTGTGCCTTCCGGTCAGATGCTTGATGCAGCATTGTTTTTCTCTAAAGGTAAAAATAAATGTCCTTCCAAAAGTTGAATTACTGCTGCTGTTCCTTTGGATTTTTTAGCAGAATTGACAAAAATAGTGGCTTGAAGGGTCTATAAAATCACTCAAGCTTCAGCACTAAAATAATGAGCTCTAAAATTGAGGTGGTCTAGAATCACGTCTTTCCTGGAATGTTCATGCAGCAGTGTACCATCTATTTAAAAACAGATCAGCTTCAGAACTGTAAAAACAAAACGCTTGTGTGAAGAATCTATTAACTATATTATTCAAAGATTGTCTTGTCATTAATGGCATATTCTGCTACAGAAGTATCAATGTTTTATATTCTTCTCCATTCCTTAAGAGCTGTCATTTTAAAAAATGTTCGGATTCTGCTGAGAGTAGTTTGAAACATGAGCATCTCGGGGGCAGGCAGACTTGGGTTTGGGTACTTAGAACTCCTTTCCACTGTTCAGCATAGTAGGAGTTCCTGCCTTGCTGTGTGCAACTTTCAGCTTTCTAGTCCATTCTGCTTTTGGCAATAACAGATTTCATCACAGAAATAACAAGTTTCAGTTAGAATCTGAACTTTGATAGCTGAAGGATGCTTTCCTAAGTATTTCAAGACCTTCTTCTTTGCTTTGCTTCTTGTTTTTTTTAAAAAAAAAAAAAGCCGTGAGATTTTTCTGTTCTTCAGTAAATTCTGTTGTATGACTCCATCTGCTGCCTCACTTCCTTTGTAAGGCCGAAGCTTGCACTAATCCTGTATCTCTAGTTGCCGAAGAATCCCGCTGTTCTCTTCTGTTTTTTCCTCCTGCTTTGTGTGCTTGGCTGACTGTGCACAGGCTGCTTCTTAAGCTGCTTTAACATTAAAAGATCCAGCTGTAAATTGCAGCTTAACACTTTGAATTCCGATTATCAGAGCTTGTTTGAAAAATGAGAATTTGTTGTTCAAAAAAAGAAAAAAGCAAACATTCAGCTTTGCATTGAGAAACTTGTGTGGGAGAAGTCCACATTCTGTTCTGCTTAGGGCTGTGTCTGCATTGTTTGGCCTTCACTGTATGTGTTACTATTTGCAGCTGCTTACAACTTAAAATAATGCTGATTAATGATTCAGCTATTAGATACGTCTTGCTTCTTAAATTGCAGTGATATGTGGTTGCTTTTCACTTTCACAGCACAAGTGTTATTGAAATAATATTACACTGTTACTGAAGTAGGTCAAGCTGAAGTAATCTGTGCAGTGTGTTAACACAGTGCTCCACAACAAATGAAAAGCTATTGAATATATGTATTTGTATATATCTTTTTTTACCCTCTGAGATTTTTTTCCAAGCTTTATTATTCATTTAGTCTATTTCTACACATCAGTAGTGTTTTTCATCTGGTTTGGTCTTCTGTGCATGCTTGTGTTCTGTTTACTTATCTTCAAAACATCTCCTCTGGCTGGAAAGGTAACTTTTCCATGTTAACTTCTAATAAAGGAGGAAATTACAAGGGACTTCGTGTAGCTAAAGGTGGGTGCAAAACACCATGTAGCTCACTGGATTATTAATTCACATTCTCACTTGTCACACCAAATGATTTGGAAGTACATTGAGAGCCACTTTGATGTTAACTGGAAGGATCTGTGCTGATGTTGTCTTGTTTTTGGCTTTGGTAGATTCCTGCTCGGGTAACTACCGGTGTTCTCCAGTCCACTGTGCACCGATGAAAATTTATTTTGCCATGGAGGGCAGATAATGCATGGCTGATCTCCTATGTTATCAATGGCTTTACTAGCAAAAATACCCTGAACTAGAGTGGAAACAATACGACTGGAGTTCTCCATGTGACTTAAAAGGCACTTGGAGGAACGTGGACAGACTCCAGCAGCTGCCATTACAGGACACTTGCCAGAAACCCAGTGACCTTAAGAGAACCCTGTGCTAACAGGGCTGGAAAAGAAAGATGGTTTACAGAGTTGACCGTCTGTTACTGGATGGCCATTTCAGTTTTCCCTCCACAGGCGGCAGACTTTACCCCTTTTTATTATTCCACTGTAACTATAAATCTTTTACTTGGTTTAAGAAAGTTTTTTGTATCATTTTGCTAAAATTATTGGCTTAATTCTCTGTAAAGAACTCTTGCTTTTCTCTGATTTAAAAATGTAGAATACAAGCAATCCTAAACTAAAGACAGTGACTTGAAATTTCTTGTTTTAAAAAAGAAAATTAGTTTGGCAGGGAGCATGTAAATGAATCAAAATCATCTGATTGTATTTAAACCGTTCACTTATTTGTATTGTCTCATTCTGACTGAAAAGGTTTTCTCACAAAAGGGCAAAATTTTTAAAGCTGTTAAGAGTTTTGCTTTACTGTTCGATGTCTTCATTCACGTTTACCATTTACCTTCCTGTGTAACACAGAGGGATTCTTCATATTCTTTTGCATAAAAGAGAACAGAAGACTCTGCAGGAGAGCCTCAGTGTAGGAGAAGTGGTGAAAATCAATTTCTTTTGTTGTTGTTAAGAGTATGAACAACGAAGTGAAAGACACTGGTGTTTAAATGGATGGTTTCAAATCCTGTTTTTATTGGTACCATTTTGTTTCCTGCACTCTGGGGTGGGTTATGTTGGAGGGTATTGCAGGTGGCCAATGCATGTTGCCACTTCGCTGAATGAATGTCTCAATTAGCATCTATGTGTTCAAAAAAAAGAAAACAGACATATTTTTGATTCAGACTTTGTTTCATGCCAGGGCTCAAAAAAGGAATTAAAATATTCTTGCTGTGAAATCCTGAGGATTTTTAAAACTCAGGCGCGTACCATATTTAATTCCAAACTGTATTCAACCTGAGTATTTCTAGAATCATTAGCTAGGAATGGGTGGTTTGCTTCGGTTGTCCAAAAAACTGTTGCAGGTGTTGTTAGCAAATGTCCTTATTAAGTACAAGAAATGCTTTATATTATTGCCACTGTAAACCGTCTGATAATGCAAAAATAGGTGTTTTGTCCAAGTAGTGCTTGAAACAGTACCCGAAGTACTCTTCATACCATTATCACAGGAGTAATGAGAGGTTCCACGTTGGGAATGAAAATACACAGACAAGGTTTTGGTTTCTTTTAAACAGTTACTTATTCCAAGCAATTTTTCCCTGCTTAAAACCCAACCTGTTAAAGGCTTGCTGGCCTTCCAAGTTTTAAGAAGAGTAATTTTTATCGTTTAAAACTTTGCAAATTCACTGTTTCCTCTCCCCCCCCCCCAAAAAAAATCCACTTATTAAATAGAATTCATTTTTCTTTGGATGTTTTCAGGACATTGAGTATTTGCTTGTGTGTACTCTGGGTCTGATGGGGCTGCGTGTTTTGGCTAGTGTAGTGGGAAAGCTGAAGAGTTGGATCCATATATACGTTTGCATAAGAGAATTATTTCCTCAGTCACTATAACCTTTGGTATTTTAGGCATGTGCACTACCATTTAAACAGTTCTACACTTCACCGTGCTTTCCTTGTAAATATCTGTGGTTAATAATGTACTGCTAGAGGGACTTGCAAAGGCAGCAGCCTCTTTATTCTCTGTATCTGGAGCATTAGATTGCTGTACTATACTTAAAAGTTGATTGCAGACTTCTAGAATTGTTCTCAGTTGTGGGCAGTTTTTCTCCTTTGTAATAGTTAAATTCCATCATGCGGGAAATAGTTAGACTGTCTGTATAAACCTGTGTATTGGAAACCAGTATCAGAGCACTTCATTTGTACTACCACTGTATTTGTGTACTTTAACAATTGTGTAAATACATTCATAGTGACTTCTATTCTTCTTTGGTGTAACTTACTTCAAATGCCTCTTTACTCTTTACTCGATGTAACTTTTTTTTAATCCTTTTTTAATGGATTTCTGTACATAGAACACTGTCCATTCCAAACACTTGAAGAATTGGTGATAGTGCCAGAACGTCAACGGAAGGACTGAGGATCAAAATATAGAGCGTGTAGGGTATGCAGGGGAAAAAAAGACATCCATTGCTTTGCTCACAGAGAGCGTGTCTTTTGTCTCTACTACTGTTTCTGTTTGGGTATTGCTTCTTTTCTGGAAGTCATCTTTACAAAAGCTTTATTTCATCAAATGATACGTTGTAGTGCGAGGAGGTCCAGGAAAGAGAATTGCTATTGAGACTTGATTAGTTACAGGAGGTAGCAGCAAAGCAACAAGAAATACTGAACTCTGCCCACAATGCCTTGTGTAGTACTGGCTTTGGCTATGTAGTCCTCAAAAGCCTGCTTGAAATCTGAGGGCAAATACCTTCAGGAATATTGTTTCTGATTAGTAGGCCTTTAAAAACTGGAAGTATAGTTAATTTATCCTCATTTAAAACTATGTGCTTTAATGTGGAATACATCACCTGTGCTGCAGTTGTACGTAATGTTGATGGCTACCGAATTCCTGAACTCTGTGGTGCAAGTACCTTGAAAACAACTGAAAATAAATGTTACGCTGTAACAGAGATACCGAAGTGAAGGCGTTCAAGTAGTCTGTATGTTCCACGTTAACTTCACGAGCGTACTTGAAAGCTCCCTTGGAGGAAGCTGTGTAGCACATGACCTCGTCCTTCTCTCTCCAGCAGAGCAGAGCTGCCCCGAGCACGGCTCCTGGCTGCCTCCCTTTCTCCACGTTACAAACCTGAGCGGCAGCTGCTCTGTACAAACTGCCTGAGGCACCGCTTACAGAAATTGAGTTTCCCAACGAGAACCTTTTAAAGTGGGATTTCGGATTTGTGAGTAGATCATTGGCTGAAGTGTACGTGTTCTTTTCAATAATATTTTTTCTTTGTAAAAGAATGAAATAAAAAGTATTTATTTTATGGGGTTTTGTAATTCTACTTGACAAAAGCAGCTTCTTTTAGCATTGCTCATTTCATGTATACAAACAGTGCTGCTGTTTGTTTAATAGTGCTGAACCATATGGTCAGAAATCTAGGCTTAATTCAGTTGTGAGGAAGCGTAATCCACCATGGATTTAATCTTACAACAGAGCGGCTTCTGCAGTTAACTGAGTGAGACAGGTTAATGCGTTTTTGCTGTTACAGAATGCAGCACTGTGTTATTAAAAGCAGTATTGGCATTTCAGGGCCTGCATTTCAGTGACTGTGGAATGAATGTATGGAGCACTTGTAGGATGCGGTACGTTTGTAACAGGAGAGCACTCAGCAGCCTGATCCTCAGTAAGAATCTGTTTCACAGCAGAATCCTGTTAGCTCTCTGTGAGTATGTGCACAGGAGAACCACTCTGCTCAGATGTTCGTGGGGTTTTTCTCCTTAACAGAAATAGTATGTTTTGGTTCTTTGGATGAAACTATCACATGCTGCAGGCGGATGGACAACAGGAAAACTGGATGATCTATTTATACACGGTCCATAAAACAGCACAATACATAAAAAGACAAAATAACTTCTTTCAGATTGTGTCGTTTGTTAATGTTATATGGGGAAAGTTTCTGAGCTGTAAGGCATGGGTAAGATCCAGCCATAAAAAACGCAGGTATAATGAGCAAATAGGAATGTGGCAAAGGGGGGGCAATTATCTGTGTATCCTAAGGCATTAAGCCCTGGTCTGCTGTGTTTTTGTCTTCTGTGGCCAATCCAGGATACTGGTGGGGGGAATGGAGCAGGAAATCATTTGGTAGGTTACAGACTGGGAAGAAAATGTGTAGTCCTGTTTCTCTACTCCCACTGCTAAGAAATAGCATTTTAAGGTTGATACTGCAAACCAGTAAATCTTATGGCACTTCTTTTCAGCAAGGGTAAAAAGATTTTTTCAATTAAAGAAGTTTAAAGACTGAAATTTAGATACAGTTCTTCATTGGCTTTGGTTTTCCTCTGAAAGCCTTTAAAATTCTGGAACAGCAGTAGTCAAAGAGTCAGAAGGGGAAGAGCTATCCTCATTTTTGTAGCGCATTCACGTAGGGCCAGTGAGGAATTTGCCAGCTGGACTGTTGCTGAGACGGTGAAGCAGGTGTTGAAACTGGTCCAAGAACAAGCAGCGTGTAACTAGAGGTAAGTAGTTCTTCACTCTGTGTACCTCTAACTTTCCTTGCTTTCTCGGACAAACACAACACTGCTGATCTCCCAGGCTGTGTCTCTGGGAAGAGATTTAAGAGCCGTAAGTTCTGCAGCAGATGCACCTTCTTCCTACTTGCACGGAGACAAGCTCTGGGCCAGGAGTGCTGACAAGGCCGTTAGGATACACATTGCAGAACTGTTGCTTCTCATTTGCAATGCCTCTGCTATTTTCAGAGTTGTTCACTCTTCAAATGTTAGCAGGTCGCCTTCCTTCAGCAGTTTGATTTCCTCGTTATGGGTCCAGCAGCAGGAACTGAGAACAGTGCAGTTCAGGTCATGCATGTTTTCCCTCACAGTGGATGTCCATCTTGTTTCAGACTCAGGATAGTAACAGAGGCAAAGTCAAAACTGGTTTTCCCTCTTTTCCCTCCCACTGATATGCTTTAAGTGCGTGATGTTCAAGTCTGTCACTTTGGTCTACCTGCTAACATTGGTTCTTGCAGCAGAACATGGTTTGATCTGGCCAGTGGGATAGCGAAGCATTTGATTAGACCTGAAGTCTTACCTCTTTAACTAAACTCACATTAGAAAGCGATCATACTTTTATTCCAATACCTATTTAGATATCTATCTTAGATGTGTATATATATCTAAATGTAGTAAATTAGACCTAGGATCTTTGAAGCATAGATGGACAGAAGCTTTTAAAGCTGAACTTAGAGAGATCCCTCCAAGATTTCTCAGCAGACATGCACAGAATTAGGCAAAAATATGTGTGAACTTTCCAAATGCCCATGCTTCTAGACAGCAAAATGGAGCTCTTCCTACGTTGAAGGGACTGTAGTCGAGTTTTGATTCACTTGGGCGCAGCCTTGGGAATGTACTTCGAGGAGGCAGACTCAGCCAGGTGCCCAGAGAACACCAAAGTACATTCTTAATGTTTTCTTTGAAGCTTTCAAGATTCAGGTGTGGTAAAGTGCATCACAGGGATCGAGGCAGCTCATTGACACTGCTTCTGTATGGCTCTATGAGCACATCCAAACAGAACCCAGTTACCAAACCTGGGTGGTACTGTTTTTCTTTCTAATCTTATTTTCTCACATCCACAGCTTTTGATAACCAAATAAATATTTATTCACTATTTTTGCAACAGTTTACTAGAAAAGCATAAAACAAATCCAGGTATAAACGTACACGTAACATTAAAGTGCATTAACAGGAAACAAATCATCTTGTTGCACAAAACCGGAGTGTACTCCTGTAATCCCAAAGAGAACTGCAGTACACAGACAGAGGGACGTGCACAAATCAGTACTTAGCACTGTCACATCTAACGTCTGCATGCTCCTGCAAATCCTGCTTGGGGCTTCCTACCAAACTTAAGCTTTTCTTGGGGGAGAACAAAGGTGCATATGTGAGTGCATTGGGAGCTTTCATTGTTAAATTTGGTTGGGTTAGGGGAAGGTCTTCCTTTCGTTTTTTCAGAGAACGATTTTACATCACCCCACACCTGTTTTGGTGGGCTTTAATATTAACAATCCATCCAGTCCTTCATATCATCTCAATTTATAGAATGTTCAAAGGCCCAAACAACTTGTAGAATTACACTATGCTAAGAGACTCTTCATCGGTTTTGGAGAAATAATCTATGAAAACAACCTTTAAACTGTGTTATATTACTATACTTGAATATATTGCACCTGGGTTTCTGACTGCAGTTACTTATGTTCCAGCAGTGTGTGATGGAGAGCAA
Organism: Aquila spilogaster; assembly: GCA_024606505.1. NCBI lineage: Eukaryota > Metazoa > Chordata > Aves > Accipitriformes > Accipitridae > Aquila > Aquila spilogaster. The sequence goes on along the minus strand of JANHGO010004644.1, from coordinate 7,909 downwards.
ACAGCATTGTCTTTGAGGTGCTTGGTTATTCCCATGTATACCTGTCTTCCAGCTAAGACACAGAACGTGAAGGAGGTGAAGGCTGAACAAAGGAGGGTTCATCTGTATCTCTGCGGTGTAGCACTACTGCCTGAGCACCCAAACCATTCGTCTCTTCAGCCGTTCTTGAAGACTGGCTGCCCACTTCCTCCAAGTATGAGAGCACTAAGGGGCGATAGGCATTCAGGGGTTTCCATCTCAATGGTGCTGAGATGAAAGCAATACTGTACTAAAAGACCTGAAGGAGTCTGAAGGCAGTTCCTTGTGAGTTTACAATAAGCAGAGAGATTCCTAAGAAGCAGGCTGATATTGCCAAAGGGTTCGGATATAATCCTTCCCTTCTAGTATGTAATAGGCGTTAGTTGGGTAGCTTTTTTGGACTTTTTTTTTACATCTTGGGTTAGGAGGAGCTCGATGTGAAGGCCTATTTTGCCATGGCTGTAGGAGCAGTTGGGTAGAAGCCCCAGCGCAGCCTAACACTGAGATGTGGTTGTCCAGGCAGAGGATCGGGCACAGGTGGAGGTTTCCTTCAAAGGAAATCAAGGCAGCAGAGAGAAAAGGAAAGAGGACTGGGGGGTTAGCTGGAGCTCTGTGTCTAGATTAGGGTAACTCGGCCATGCCAGTGCGCTTCCTGCTGCTGAATAAAAAGTTCTGAAGTAATGCACTATATCCCATATAAAAAATAATCATTTTATTGAGTGCAGCATCCGTTTCTGTTTAAAATCACTACCAAAAAAATAATGGTGTTCCTAAGATCTAAATTTGTCCCAACAATGCAAAACCATTTGGAAGGAATTAGCAGAGTTGAAGCTGGTATCCAAATTAATCCCATGGGTCGTGGTTTTGGCCCTTCCTTGGTTGTACTATGTCTGCTCAAATGATCGCATGTGGGACAACTAATGGTATCTCTTGAGCATACTGCCTTAGAATCCCTACTAAGAAGAAAATAGAATCCATTACAATTAAGCCTATTTTGAAGACTGTTACTGCACTCATAAATCCCACAGGACTTTTTATGTGCGTATCTGAAAACTGGGTTGAAATAGCATCATTTTATAGAAAGTATTACATATTTTCATGTGTTTGTGTGGGAAAAAATGTAGCACAGAGAACATACTCTATTATTTTTATATATGTAATAGAGAATGCCTTCCTTTTACCTTCCTTTCCTATTCAAAGTTCTCACAATGAATCTTTTCCCTTTCTGCATTTCTCCAGCTGCATTGTCTCTGCTTTGTTGGATCTATTTCTGTTACTTCCCTTTCCCATATCCAATGTTGGACAAGATGTAAGGACTGCACAGAGCCTTTGTGTAGCAAACAGGGAGCGAAGGAGACTCAGCTCTTGATGAGCTCTCATTTAGTGCCATCATAAACGTGATCAGCAGTTCCATCATCTTGAGCAACTGAAATGGCCCTCTGAACTTCTATAGATCAACAAAGCAGAGGGAAATGGAGTAAATTAAACATTAAAGGAAGAAATCCATCAAGTTTTTCCTGTGTTGCTAACATTGCATTTTAAAGATGCAACAGTAACTGTTTCAAAGTCATCCCAGCCTTCCCCCTAAGCTACCCAACAGCCACATGTCTCACAGATGTCATCTGGACACTTAACATTTATATACAAAACAGAGAATCTTTCAGAAGATTCTAAGCCTCACATCCATCTTCTGGATGATCCTTGTAATATTCTTTCAGTGTTGCAGGGAAACTGAGAGCAGCGTATACGAACGGAGATGAACTTCGTTTATTGTCTGTCGGGATCGCATCTACTCATTTTATTATTACCTTTTAGCATTACCCAGGAATAGGGCTCGTGTGATCTGCTGAGGACAGTGTCTGCAATGTGCCTTTCCGTGTACAGTGTTTCCAGATGACAATTACAAAGACTACAGGTTTAGACAAAACTCATAGAAATACATTTGCATAAACCAAAGTAACAGGTATCAAAATTACATTAGGGCTGAGCCAATTAATCTGAAAGTCTAAAAAAAGTAAGAAATTCAAAGACCTAATGGAGACCTTTAAGTTCCTGAGATTTTTCTCCATCTCAAACTCTTTCCCCTTCCCAAAAAGCACAGAAGGGGAAATTACATTTAGCCACACAACACAGCAATTCCACCCGTATTATCTGAAAACATACACGCCATGCCGCTTTGCTTTAAGCGTATTCTTCCTCTATCTCTGCCAAGTGAGCAGTTTCTGGTGATGCATGGCAAGACTCTACTTGTGTTCAGAAAAGCTTTTTTGTTTACATTAAAAGTATAACCACAACGTTTCACCTTTCACTGATAAAGCTAATTTTCTGATAAAAGGTTGCCTAGTAAATCAGCTTCCAGAGAGACCTGACGAGCTGACCGGCCTCCAGTTAATAAAGCAGACGGCCCAGCCCTAAGCTAGTTCTATTTCTAAAATAAATAGTGTTGAAAACCTCGTTGACCCTCTTCTAAACGCTGTGTGGGTTTTGTGCCGCGCTCACACACAGGTTTCTGGGTTGGTTACCACCTCGCCATTTTTTTCGGGCTCATCTTTTAGAAACTGCTCCACTTCAATAGAGTCCACCTTGGCATCCTCAGGAGTTTTGTCTTCGGATTTGTTTAATTCCTCTCTTTCTGCCGCTGCCTCTTTTGTATGTGGTTCTGCTGGTTTTTTCTTAATGCAGAAGAAGTTTCCCAAGGCCAGGACGAGCGCTGAGGTGGTGACTTCAATTCCAGCAATAATGAAGACGAACATGTACCTCCGTGTTAGATCCAAGAGTTTACCTGGAAAAGACAGTACTCCACGTAAATAACAGAAGCGGTCCCCTCGCAAAGACATTTTCTCTGCTTTTTTAAATGTTTCAGAGTCTGAAGGTACCGTAACTATGTAACCATGGCTTTGAAACAGCATTTGAGCACGTTTGTAACAAAATATTTCCCTTATTTCCATTCAGTTTAGCATCCACTGAAAGTACTTCACATCCTAAAGCACGCGCTCCCCTGCACACGCTGACATGAGTTCAGCTGCAATAAAACTAGAGCAACCCTCATATGCAAGAGATGAGGCAAGTGCAGTGTACTTCAGATCAAGGTGTGAACTGCTAGGGTTGGTTGGTTGGGTTTTCTTCGGTGCAGCCTGTTAAATTTATGCACTTTATTAATGAATTTGCAGTTATGAATTGAGGAATCTGAATATTTTGCAGTGTTGCCATACTTTGGGGTTACAAGACACGTGCAGCACAACCAGTCTGCCTTCCCTGGAACAGTCCTGATGCCTCAGACTCCTCCTTGTTGGTATTTTTTTTTTCCCCTTTATCTTCCAAAGTTTTCTTTCATCCCTCAAACCTACCCTGCGTGCAGAGAATCTGTCCTACTACTGTCCAAATAAGACTGACAGAATTCATTCTGAATTCCAACTCCAAAGAGGTTTGAGTTTGATCTTATTTACTGTGTGTGCAACTCATACAATGCCATTTAACAGGAGATGCAGTTCAGGCTTTCACTGTAAAAAGAGCAGCACCTCCAGATGGCAGCTCAACCAGTCCTTGGAAATAGATACAAGAAGGACAAAACATCCTTCCCTGTTCTGGACTATTTCTGATTCTAACTGCACAAAGTCATGTGAGCACGTGCAACACAAGGACGCCATGCATGTCGTGAGTGACTCGTGTTGTCTTTTTCTCCCTTATCATATGCTTTGTATAAACAGATGCGATATCAATGGTTTTGAATTCTCAGCTGAATGGAATACTGACCTGCTGACGGTGGACCGATCAGAACAGCCATCGCCTCCGCCAGGAGCACCAAGCCAATAGCACTGGAAAACTTCTGAGTGCCAACAATAGCCATGAGAACCTCGAACTGAAGAGCACCTACCATCCCATAAGAAATGCCAAAGAAAATGCAAAAGACCACCAGGCCACCGTAATCAACAGACATGGAGCCCATGAGATCTGTAAAGCCATTAAAAATCATAGCAAAACTGAAGAGGTAGACACAGCGCGGTCTAACCCACTTGAGACCAGCTACCATTCCGCAAATAGGCCGAGCAAAGATATCAATAAATCCCAGAATCGTCAGAAGAAAAGCTGCTTTGGTGTCCTGATACCCTAAATCCTTGGCATAACTCACAACAAAAACTGGGGGAACAAAGAGGCCAAGCACCATGATAGATGCTGCTAGCGTGTAGATTACAAAACCACCATCTCTGAACACGCTGAAATCCAGGAGTTTTTTCTTTGCTTTCTTCTCAGCAGGTTCTTTGGCAGCTTCAGACTTTTTGGGTGGCTCCAAAGGTCTCATCAGCGCTCCACATACACAGCAGTTGAGCAGCATCCCACCCAGGATAAGGAATCCTCCTCTCCAACCATACTCGTGTTGTAGTATCTGCCCCAGCGGTGAAAGGGCACAAAGGAACACTGGGCTCCCGGCAGCAGACAGCCCGTTGGCCAAGGGTCGGCGCTTGTCAAAGTAACGATTTAACATGATGAGCGAAGGCTGAAAGTTGAGTGCCAGACCCAAACCTGTAATAGAAGGGTCAAGAAGGTAACACAGCCCTCCACTATTGCTATTAAAAAAAAAAAGTGATTTTTTTTTCTGATTTGCGACTGCTTACCGGTGATCACACCTGCGGTGAGATAGATCTGAACGATGCTCGTGCAGAAGGAGGCTATCACCATCCCCATCGACGCGAAAAGGCCACCTACCAGCATGACCGGGCGACAGCCAAAGCGATTGACACACACGCTACAGAGCGGACCTAGGCAAGAAGAGTACATAACCGTCGCTAAGCTAAACCTGTTTTTACCAATGGGTTCACGTCAGTTCATATTTCTTTCCAGTTCACGTTTCTTTCCATACGTTGCCTGTGCTATCAGGCCAATCCAAGAGGGCGTTCTTTCCTCTGCAGTCAGATATTCCATTCCTTTGTACTGACATGCAATTTTTCATCATCTTTAGCAGCTACTGAGTTACAGAGGTTTAATCTTACATGCAAATTGTATGTACTTAACTAATTCCTGGATTGACATGCGTAAACGGTAATTTCTTGAATGCCTTACTTGTACACGAGCAATAATAAGCAATCATGATTCACACTGTAAATGTCAGCATGATTTACAGACATCACTGTATGATGCAGTACTGGTTCAAAACCAAGCAACCTACCTGTTCCATAAAGCATGGCCAACAGAATGGAGGAAATCCACGCGGTATCGCTGTATCCAATGCCAAATTCCCGGATAAGTTCTTTGAAGAAGACGCTAACTGCCTTGGGAAAGGCATAGGAGAATCCTGTGATGATAAAGCAGCCGAAAAGGACAGCCCAGCCCCAGCCTCCATCGGGAGCTTTGACACCAGACGGACCATCATCAACGACCACCGCTCCCATGATGCAGCTCAAGAGAGTTCCCTAAGAAATAAGAGAAAAAATTAGTTGATATATACTGGGACAATTATCCACCTCGAACAGGCAGAAGTTGCACTACAACTGAAGTTACAAACATATGAGGCTATTTTAAAAACAACTGGTTTCTAAGCCTGGGATTTTTGTTACAAGACATTGGTGGATGAAGCTCTTGGACTACTCAGTACACCTGGATGCAAAATCCTGGTACGTGCATCACAAGCCCAGGCCCAAACAAACATAAAAGCTTATACGTATAAAATTTGACAGTTTAAGTGCAGTTGATTAGGACGCCCATTACTAAAGAATGCTTCTGCTTTGAGAACTGCAGGTCACCAGGAACGAGGCCATTTTACAGCTCTATTTCAGGACCAGACTGTCCCAGCCTGGTTGGCACGGGCTTCTTGTCTAGGAAAGCGAGCACTGCATGTATGATTGTTAATAGCCTTACCGACTCCAGGTGTCTGGCACTGCAGATGGCTGATGTGCTGGCTGCCATGGCAGTATAAAAAGATGCCTATCTTTTTAGTTTCTGCACTATCCCAAGTTTGGGGCTGGTAGATCAAGGTCTGAAGCTGCATCTCTGACACAGGGACCTGACCCCATTTCAGAATGGGGTTTAGTTTGTTTTTCCTAATGACCTTTGTATGATACAAGGCATAAAACACTCTCGATAGATATTTATGCTTTTAAAGCAGTAATAGAATGGCATGGAGAAGGTATACAAAACATCGTGCCTTTGTGACACTGGCAGCTCTGTAAGCAATCGAGCAGCAGTGTGTTTTGTGAATGGATGGCAGCAGTCAGCAGCGAGCATAGCAACCTTCAGCCCCAGGAATGGCTCCTGCCATCCACTGCTCATGTTCTGCATGCCAACATGGGATGCAGGCAGTCCCCTTCACTGAGTAACAGTGATGTGCTGCACCAAGGGCAGAGCGTGTCAGAGCCTTCTGGCGGCCTTCTGTGATGGGCTGATGGTATCGGTGAACAAAGGAAGGGCAAGTGCTGTCATCTACCTGGACCTGTGCCTTTGACATGGTCCTGCACCACATCCTTATCTCTAAATTGAAGAGATATGGATTTGATGGCTGCAGTATTCAGTGGATAAGGAATTGGTTGGATGGACGCAGCCAGAGGTTGTGGTCAATGGCTCTGTGTCCAGGTGGAGGCCGGTGATGAGCAGTCTGTCATGGGATCAGTGCTCTTCATTCAACATCTTTCTCACTGACACTGACAGTGGGATGGAGTGCACCCTCAGCAGTTTGATGGTGGCAGCGAGTGGTGCGGCTGACACAAAAGGAAGGGATGGCACCCGGAAAGCGGGAACCGCATGAGGTTTAACAAGACAAAGCACAAAGCGCTGCACCTGGGCCGGGGCAGTCCCAGATACGTGCTGGGAGGAGAACTGCCTGACAGCAGTGCTGCGAAGGACGTGGGGCCCCGATGGATGAGACGCGGGATGTGAGGCAGCAGTGTGCACTGCGGGCACAAAGGCCAACGCTCGCTGGGCTGCACCGGCAGAGAGCAGCGGGGGAGGACGGGGCTGCCACGTTTTAACTCGGAGCAGTGAGGCAGAGCTGCGATGCCCCATCCGTGCAGGTTGGCCGTGGGCAGCCCGAGCTGGGGGGGGGGGGGGGGATGCTATGCCGCGGCCCCGTGTGACCGCCCCGCGGTGACGTGCGGCGCTGCGAGTCAGCCCGGCAGGGAGCGCGCCGGCGGCCGCCGCACTGAGACGTGAGGGACGTGACCGGGCGGTGCGGGGCGGTGCGGGGCGGAGCGCGGCTCGGGAGGGAGGGACAGCAGTGCCCGCTGCGCTCTTTCCCCGCCCGGCGCAGCGCTTCGCTCCCGTCGGAACGCGGTTGTACGAGGGTCGGCCCGACGGATACGGAGGAACCCGCGTTCAGCGTTTCATAAAAATAAGCCTGTGGGGGAAACGACCGCCTCCATTCGCTCTTATTCATATTCCATCTCAGCGTTTGTACGCCTCAAGTTCACCCCAAAACCAACACCTCGCGCTCCAGACACCACATCACTCATCGGCTTTAACCCACGCCCGGTTCGCGTTAACACATCAGTGTTAAAAGATGATTAAACCTCAGGAAATGAACAGCCCCGCTGCCAACACGGCCGAAATTCGCCTCAATTCGCCTCAATTCGCTCCGCAGTGCGCTCCCCGGGAGCCCCGAGCTGTGTGTGCTGCACCGCACCGCCGCGATGGGTTTTGTTCCGGATTCCTTCCCATCACAATGGGCCCTTCCTTTGCTAACGATCGTGTTTACACGGGAGTTAAATCCGCGTGTTTTCGTGCTGCTGGTATTATCCTCCTGTTGCCATGGAAACTGAGATAGGCTCAGTTAGGAGGAATCACGGGATGGTTGGAGGTGGAAAGGACCCTAAAGGCCGTCTGTGCCACCCCTGCACTGAGCAGGGACACCCACAGCTCCATCAGTGCTCACAGCCCATCCCCTGACCTTGGCTGTCTGCAGGGA